>RBNI01005765.1:0-12157 GCA_003990745.1 Jimgerdemannia flammicorona
TTTTTTATAGTTATTTAAACTTTGCCATTTATTACCAATCTATCAATATAAATACAGTATCTCCTCCTACTACCCAATCTCCACAGAGAAGCTCCCTCTAATATTCTCATACTTAAATACTACTTTATCACCCACTACTCCAACCCTCTCTCTACTCTGTCTATAGATCATCTCTACTAAATGATATCACTGACCACTCTGCAGACCCCAGCCTAGCCACCATCCTATCAAAATGTCCTCCATCAACCCTTTCCACCTCAGCAGCTATATCTCTAGACCCAAATACCTCCCTTTCTTAAAACAAACAACCAGTAATCTGTCAGCCCTATCCATATAGCCAATACCTAACCTAAAGTAAGCTACTTATTTCCAACCCCCCCCATCAGTCTATCCCTCAAATCCTCCCACTAACCCCTCTCACCATCCTCCCTATAGATGACTCCCAAATGATTCCCAACTATCAGCCAAATACTAAGTATCTTATACTCTCCTAGCTAATGTTCTGGTGTCTACACAAATCTCTCTTCCTGTCCTATATTGTAGCACTTCTTACAGTCAAAGCTTTTTCCCTTCACAAAATAGCCTGAATGAAAGTTGAGTATAATATTTCTCTGCAGTATGTACATATCACTAGACCACCTAGTACTTAAGTAACAATCACCACCTTACCTCTACACTTCAGGCCCAGACTCTATTCTAGTCTCACTCCTCTCCTATACTGGCCAACTACTATCTGCTGGGCCATATATTCTGTCCAGCTCCCTCTGGCACTTGACTCTATCACTAATATTGAAGTCAATTAGAAGAATGTCCCTCAGTAATACTTGGTTTCATCTCTACATTGCTGGGTCCCAAGGTAACCCTCCTTTATCTTCTACTAGCAAATTCCAATATAGTGTACTCTATTCACTATCTCTACCAGAATTCTTTATACTACATGTGTCCACTGGTCCAAAGCCTAACCAAGGACAGTATATCCCCTATAGAGCCTCTCAGTGAGGATCTCATCTCCCAAACCTTCTTCATCAGAGGAACCTAGCTACCATCTCATACCTCTACCACTCTCTTCAGCCACCATACTCTCAGGTAGTATAGCTACTTCAGAAAGTCAACTAGTTCAAGACCCCCTCTAGCCACTGGCAGTAATAAGATATCCCAGCTAATCTGACTTCTCCTCCTAGCCCAGATCCAACTCTTGGTCAGTTTTATCAATCTCTTCACTATCTAGGCCAGGAAGTCCAGATAATATATCAAGTATTATAACTTTAGCAGCCAATAGATATTTAATATGGAAATATACCCTGCTAGTGATAAGTGGCAGTCTCTCCAACTCTACAGGATCTCCCCTCAGATTACAACTCACTACTCCCACTAAGGTCTTAGTAGGATTAACCCATACACTAAAAGATAGATGCCTAAGTATCTTACTGTCTCTCTAGTAGAGACAATTGTTTCAATGACATTCCCTCCCACTAGGTCATTGTCCAATACTATTATTTCATACTTATGTCAATTGAGCCCTAGAGTGCACCTCACACTACTCTACCATCTCCCTGAGTTCTTTGATATTAGCAATTATTTCCAGACCAACTATTATATCATCTACAAAGACTCCAACTTTCCACATAATATCAAATATTGAGAGCCCTACAATCTTTTGCTGAATTCTATCCAACAAGGGTACTAAGAAAAGAGCATACAGAATGGAGGACAGAGAGTCCCCCTGAAGAACTCCCCTACTCAGGGGAAATACCACCCCTCTATGCCTATTGCACATAAGTACTGCTCTACTCTCTTTCAGTAGACTGATCATTGTTACTTGGAACTGCTGAGAGATATCAATTCTATCCAATACTTTCATCAGTCAGACTCTCTAAATATAGTCATATGCCTCTTCCTAATTCAGGAAGACCATTTGCCCATCTAGTCTACAGGCTTATACCCCTTTAATAACTTTATATATTCAGGATATACCATCTCTAATGAGCTGGCCCCCTATGAAGTCTTGCTGCTCCTCACCCAAGACTTGCTGGACCACCTTCTGCAGCCTTACTATCACTATCTTAGTGACCAACTTTCTGTTCATATCTAGAAGTATGATAGGCCACCAGTTCTTCCAGTTTTTCTTCCTACTCTTATTTTTATAAAGCAGTACCACTAGTCCTAGATCCTGCTCACCTACCTATTTCCCTAACTATAGTATAAAGTCACAAGTACCATTAGCTCTCCCAGCACTCTAGAGACTCTCACCATCTTCTTCCAAAAGTCCCAGGGCAGACTGTCCTCCCCTGGTATCATGTCTAGTATAGTCATAGCAAGAACCTGGCAAATCTTCTCCTCCTATATAGGTATCATTTTTTTTTTTTTTTTTTTTTTTTTATCTTTTAAGTATCCTTATTTATTAACTATCTATAACATATCACATATCCTCATACAACATCAGTAGCCCCATTCCACCCCAATCTCAACCCACCTTCATCCTTACCCAGCCTTGTACCTTTAGGATGTGAGTTGTGACCTCACTGCCTGAGTAACTAGATCCTCCTACCTGGTCTGCCCCACTCAGTGGGTATAGGTTGTGAGCCCCAACCACCTCAAGTACTTGGCATCTAGTGCATCTGACCTACCCCTATTAGTGCCTTCTGTCTTATCCATCTAGCCTATCTTGTCCATCTTGCCCGCCCATGTTGCTCATATTACCTGTCTTGCCTGTCTTGCCCATCTTGCCCATCTTGCCCATCTTGCCCATCTTGCCTACCTATGTTGCCCATGTCCCATGTTGCCCATATTGCCTGTATTGCCTGTGTTGCCCATTTTGCCCATTTGCCCATCTTGCTCATGTTGCCTGTCTTGCCTGTCTTGCCCATCCATGTTGCCCATATTGCCCATGTTGCCATCTTGCCATCTTGCCTGTCTTGCCCATCTTACCTATCTTGCCCATCTTGCCTGTCTTGCCTGCCCATGTTGCCCATGTTGCCCATGTTGTCCATGTTGCCCATATTGCCCATGTTGCCTATTTTGTCTGTTTTGTCTATCATATCTATGTCACCTGTCTTGCTGTCTGCCTGTCTTGCCCATGTCACCCATCTTGCCATCTTGCCCATCTTGCCTGTCTTGCCTGTCTTGCCCACCTGTGTTGCCTGTGTTACCCATGTTACCCATGTTGCTTGTATTACCCATGTTGCCCATATTACCTGTATTGCCTGTATTACCTATATTGTCTGTATTACCTGCCCATGTTGTCTGCCCGTATTGCTCATATTGCCTGTATTGCCTGCCCATATTACCTGTATTGCCTATATTGCCTGTTTTGCCTATTTTGTCTATCTTGCCTATGTCACCTGTCTTGCTATCTGCCCATCTTGCCCATGTCACCCATCTTGCCATCTTGCTGTCTTGCTGTCTTGCCTGTCTTGCCCATCTTGCCTGTCTTGCCTGTCTTGCCTATCTTACCTGTCTTGCTCATCTTGCCCATATCACCCATCTTGTCGTCTTGCTGTCTTACCCATCTTGCCCATCTTGTCCATCTTGCCTGTCTTGCCTGTCTTGCCCACCTGTGTTGCCTGTGTTGCCTGTATTGCCAATGTTGCCCCCCATATTGCCCATATTGCCTGTGTTGTCCACCTGTATTGCCCATGTTGTCCGTGTTGCCCATTTTGCCCATTTTGCCCATATTACCTGTCTTGCCATCTGCCTATCTTGCCCATGTCGCCCATCTTGCTGTCTTGAATACAGGTATCATCAAGCTGCTCAGTATGTCTGCCTATAGTGAGTGTCAATTCTCCAAAGTATGATCAATAGTGGCAGCATCAGTCCCACCCTCCTCCTTGCTCCACAAACCACTCTACCTCTCCTTTAGTAAGCTGAGAATGTCTTGTATACTATATATTAGCAGACCATCAGAGTCTAGTACTCTCTCCTACCTCTGCTTTACTCTCTTCACCTAAAGAGTCCTTATAAGAAACTTAGAGAGTCTCTCTTCTTCCTTCAGCCCCTACTAATATAACTATGTAGTCAAACTTTGCACCTATATCTCCTCCTCCTCTTACAATATCTGTTGTAACTCTACAACCTCCATTTTCACCTGCATCAATCTCTAGTCCTCCACCTCCTTCAGGGCCAATAGACCAGCCCAGCCTTTCAAAAGCCTAGCCAGTCTGGCAGAAGCCCACATCACTCTCTTTCTCCTCTACCTGCTGGCCATCTTATTAGCCTCATTCCAGTAAACTTTAGCAGCCTCCTTCAATCTTACCTATCAGATACCAACTAGGGTACCTTCTTGTACCCAATCCTCTACTCTCTGCTAAATGTCCTCAGCCCACTTATTCTATAATATCTTCTCATCTAACAAAGAGGAATTGAGGTAGCAATGTCTAGGTCCATCTCTCCTCCCCCCCCAAAATGACTCTGTCCCAGCAGCCTTCAATGATCAGACCATAGACACTACTCAACCTCTAGTGACTTCCAAACATCTAAGCCCTAGCAGTCTGCCATCAGAACTCAGTCAATCCTCATCCCCAGGCCACTTGCTCAGTGTGTATATACCTTCCTATTATCCCAGAACCCCCTGCCTGTATCTATTAGAGCACTTAGCTTTTCTACTTTCTTTTATATCTCCAGACCTTCACTCTTATTCTCAGCCTTCCTCCCACTATTAGTTCTATCTACCAGTACATCCCAGACCATATTAAAGTCCCCTCCAAGTATATCTACTTCAGTCTCTGTGAGGGCTCCACTCTTCTGAAAACTCTTTATTCAATCCACATACTCATTCTATACAGTAGAGCAGTAGCAGGAACTCACTGTAACTAGCTCCCAACCTAGTTGTATCCTCTCTCTCCAAACCAGCCTATTACCTTAACTCCTTACATTGTATATCTCCTCTCTACCTCTCTGGACCAGAATCCCAACCTTACTCTTCCAAACCACCTTACCTCTCTATTCCTTTATCCATTTTAGTCTATTCAAATCATCCTCACATCTGACATCCTGCAAAAAAAAAAGATCAGCTTCTAATCTCTTCAGCCAAGCAAAAATATTCTTATATTGAAATGAATTCCATAACTTATTTACATTCAATGAAAAAATGTTAGTTATACTATTCATATAGAATGATATAAAATAATAAGTATATCCTTTACTACTCTACATTCATTTTCTCTTATACTAAGTCCAGATTTCTTTCAGCAGTTTTCTTCTCCTCTTTATCCCTCTTAGCCTCTAATCTAATCAGTAGTTCAGTAAGTTCTCTATCCTCCTTTTCCTCAAAGTCCTCATGATACTCCAAACAGACCTCCTGCCAGAGCTGTAATTTGTATCTCTTCATCTACCAGAAGACAGTCTGCTCACTAGTAACAACTACCAACTCTGTCTTTCTTATCTTGTCAATCTTATACCCTTTCTCTTCCAGGAAAACTGCAAGTATCTCCACCTTCAGAGCCTCTACCACTCTATCTCTATATAAGATTCACACCTATTGCACTCTCAGATCTACTTCTCCCAACTCCTTTACTACCAAGTTATTCATTATCTGATATATTCATTAGAGGTTGCTTCTCTGGAGTTATCAGTCTCTCTTCCCCCAGCATTGACATATTAGTCTCTGCACTTGCTGTCTCATCCCACTTCTCTTCAGAAATATCTACCAATTTATCCTCACTAGCCACCACCACCTGTCCTCCTTTTGCTATCTCAGGAACTCTAAAGTATACTCACTGGACCTCTCTTATAGGCACATCCTCTACCACCTAGCCCCTCAGAGTAGGGCTCTATCTAATAAGAGGAGGGGTGTTCTTCCAGATCTCAAATATACTATCTATATACAGATTATTGCCAGTTGCCTCCTTGGTTACTTCTGGCCCCATCTCCATCTTCCCTCCATCTTCACTAATCCAGACACTTATCTTGGTACTCTCTGTATTCTCAATTCTACTAGTATCTCTCTTCACCTTACTCTCCAGGCTCACCAACAGCTCCCTCTACCTCTTGTATCCTTGGGATCTTTCCCATAGTCCCTTATTTATATATATCTACTTTCCATTCACTATCTCTAAATGTATTAACTTTACATATATCTTCCAAGCCTTTGTCCTCTACTCCACTGTCCCACTCAGCTCCTCCAGCATCTCTTACAAATCCTCTTTCTCCTCCTCACTCCCCTTTATCCTTGTCACCTTATATAAGAAAGCCCCCTAAACTATCACTAAAGGCCAGTCTCTAGCCTTCTCAGTAGCTTTCTTCTCAGCCAACTGAAGCTGGACATCAATATTTCCAGTCCTGAATGAGGTTCCTTCTCAGCAACTAGATCCTCCAGCTCTCTCTGGTACCTCTCAGGTTATACAACATTCGGAAGACAACTACAATATTGTTTTGGAGAAAAGAGACTAGCAACATGGTAACCAACAGACAATCTGAGGTATGTACTAGGCAGGGTGACCTGAGTGCTTTCAACTAACAGCAAGTGGGGAGAGGCCCTGGCCTGGGGGGAGGTATGAGGGGGCTGCTGGCAGGTGGGCATAGAAGGGGAGGAGGCGGAAGTGGAGGACAGGGATCTGGGAGGGTGAGCTTTGCTGTGATAGTGAAGGGGAGGAGGCAGGTATTGGAGCTGGAGGGTTGGTTAAAGAAAGGCAAGGAAGCAGAGAAGGTGATGGTACATGGAGGAGTAGCCCTTGGTGAAGGGGGCAGAGGGACTGGAGGTGTAGTGGCTGGGGGGGGTGTGATGACTGATGGAGACAGGACTGCTAATCTGGAAAAAAATCCAGATGTAACTGTGGATGGTGCAGCTGAGTGACTGGGGCTTGGGAGACAAGGAGATTTGGTGGATAGTGTGACAGGCCTGGCGGTGGCACTATTACTCAAGAAATCAATTTCGACATTCACAGTAATACTGTGCTTCCAGGGCCTAGTGGTGACAGCAAAAATGGTATTGGGGCTGATTGCTAAACAGGTGGCTGGAGCGGTATCCATAAAGTTTTTGAAGGGACTGGAGGGAGTAGAGGTGGGCTTTGAGGAGGCTGAGCCATTAGAGGAAGTATTGAAGGTTGGATTGGTGATTGGGAAGGTGTGTGTACCAATGGCCCAATGTCTGAAATGGGACCCCAGAGTAGTCCAACTGTTGGTGAAAGGGGTGCCCACAGTGATGGTGATAGAGACAAGAAAGAGAGTTGAGGAGGTCATGGCAGAGTATGGAGAGGTGGTAGATATTGAATTTAGAGTCTGAGAGGGGACCTTGCTCAGGATGGGTGATGTGGATGTGAGGATTCAGTTGGCAGGAAAGGAGGCAACTGGGAAGGCAAGGGACTAGCCCTCTGATATAGTCTGGGGAGCAATTGTATGCAAGGTGATGAGGATGAAGGGGAGTGAGGAGGAGGAAGAGGACCTATTGGAAGCACTGGAAGAGCTGAGTAGTGTAGTGGAACAGTGGGCGAAGGCTTAGAGGGCCTTTGAGGAGGCGATGCACTTGGAGGTAGTAGATGGGAAGTAAATTTGAGTGAGTAAGATGTAGTGGGAATGAGATCAGAGATGTAAGAGGCAGAGGGAACTGCTGGCAAAGATGAAGGGTGGACCTCAGAAGGAGGCGAGCAGGATGGCGGCCACAGGGGGGGCCAAAGCGAGTGTCTGGGCAGGCAAGGGAGGTGAGAGTGCTGGGAAAAGGACTGGTGAGAACAGAGAGATGACTAGCAAGGACTCATATGCAGATGGTATACTAGAGGTTTGGGATGAGATATGGGAGAATTCTCTGACCCCTACTCCCCTTATCAGGTGGGGCCCAGCTTCCCGAAACAGAGTGGAGGAGGATGTGCTAATGCGGGGGGCCCAGAGAGTGCAATTTGAAGTTCTGGAGGCAGCAAATGGGGGACAAGTGGTGGCAGTTAGTGAGGAGGAACTGATGGACATTCCAGAGGAGTGGGATGAGGCTGTGAGTGCTGGGGCTGATACTACAATGCTGGATGGTGGGAGACTGGTGACTCGTGGGGAATCTACTTTGGATGTGCAGGATGATGAACAACCTGGCAGCCAAGGAGCTTGGTGAGGTGGATTTGAGAGTGATGAGTGATGAGCATTGGGTGAGGATTCTGCAGGGGGAAGGGGTGGTGATGGCATTGAAGGTGGAGATCCTGGCAGTATATCTAGAGGAGGAGGGCTATGAGGTAGATAAGGAGCAGGAGGCAGAGATAGTGGGAGTTGCAGGAGAGAGGGCTGAATACTGCTGAACCAAGCATCATGGACTGCAGCTCTGGCAAGAAGCTTGCCTGGAGTACCATGAGGAATTCAAGGAGAAGGCAGATGGGGAGATGAATGAGCTGTTGGCTGGACTGGAGGCTCAGAGGGCTGAAGAGGAGGAGGTGATCATGGAACATAATCTGGATTTAGCATAGGAGGAGATGAACATGGAGCAGTAGAGGAAGCTTGTTAACACACCATTTTTTCACTATGAATAGTACAACCAACATTTTTTCTTTGAATTTGAATGGGCTACAGGGTGCTTATTGGTATAAGAACATTTTTACTTGACTGAAGGGATTGGAGGCCAATCTCTTCCTCTTGCAGAATGTCAGATATGAGGATGACTTGGATAGAATGGAATGGACAAAGGAGTGGAGAGGCAAGGCAGTCTGGAAGGGCAAGGTTGGGATCCTGGTGCAAAAAGGCAAAGGGGAGATAAGAGATATACAGAGCTGGGGGGACCGATTGGTCTGAAGAGAGAGTGGATATGCATGGGTTGGGAGCCAGTTACAGTAGGCTCCTGTTACTGCCCCGCAGTATGAGGTGAGTGTGTGAATTGGGTGAGGAGCCTACAGGAGAGTGGAATTCTTGCAGAGGTTGGGGTAGACATGCTTGGTGGGGACTTCAATATGGTCAGAGATGTATTGAGGGACAGAACTGACAGAGGATGAGGAGCTGAGGGGTGGAGTGGAGGACTGACAGTATGGGAGGAAGTGGAAAGACTGAGTGCTCTGGTGGATGCAGGTAGAGAATATTGGGGGGATAGGAGGGTGTACACGCACTGGGCTGGGGGCCTGGGGATGAGAATTGATTGGATTCTGACAGCCAGCTACTGGGGCTTGGATGTTTGGAAGTCACTGAAGGTGGAATGGTGTCCTTGGTTGGATCATTGAGGGCTTTTAGGGCAGGGACATTTTGGGGAGAGTGGGGATGGGCCTGGACATTGGCACCTTAATTCCTCCCTACTAGATGATGTGATCCAGTGGGATGAGTAGGCTGAAGACATTCGACTGCGAGTGGAGTGCTGAAGGCAGAAGGATGCTCCAGTTGGTATTCGGTGGATGAGGATAAAGGAGATGGCCAGGACCTTCTGGAGCGAGGCTGGTAAGGAGGCTGAGAGACAGAGGAGGCAGTGGGTGCAGTGGGCTTCTTATAGACTGACTAGACTCTTGGAGAACTAAGCGAGATGGGTGACATTGGAGAGAGAGGAGGACTGGAGAGTAATAAGGGCAAGAATAGAGGTGGTTGAACTACAACAGGTGCTGCGGAATGAGGAAGAGGCAAGGGTTCAGGGTCTGGTAGCATGGCTTCATTGGCAGGGATTGGAGGAAGGAGAGTGGCCATCAAAGTTTCTCACAAGAGCCCTTCAGGTAAGAAGAGTACAACAAAGATAGAAGGGGGTGCTAAATGCTGATGGTATATTGGTACATAGAGTACAAGACATTCTTGGATCATTAAAGGAGTATTGGAGTGGATTGTGGAGTGAGGAGGAGGGTGGAGCAGATACTGCAGACATTGACTGAGTGTTGGAGGATTGGCACTCTACATAAGCAATTAGACTGAAGGACTTAGTAATGCCAGTACAAGAGGAGGAGATCTACTAGGTTCTTGCCACAACAACCTCAGGTATGGCACCTGGGGAGGATGGGCTGCCCTGGGACTTCTGGAAAAAGATGGTGAGAGTCTCAGGAGTACTGGGAGAGATGACAGAACTATGTGATTGGATTATACAAATGGGGAGATGGGTGGGAGAACAGGATCTGGGGCTGGTAATGTTACTTTATAAGAACAAAGGAAGGCGAGAGGACTGGAAGAACTGGAGGCTGATTATACTACTAAATATAGACCAAAAGTTGGTTACCAAGGTAGTGGTTATGAGGTTGCAAAAGATAGCCCAGTAAGTCCTGGGTGATGAGCAGAGGGGATTTGTGGAAGGCCAGCTCATCAGAGATAGCATAGCATAGATTCATGGAGTTATTGAAAGAGCACAAGCCAGTGGACTGGATGGACGTCTGGTCTTTCTGGACCAGGAGAAGGCTTATGACCGAGTGTATCAGGTCTGGCTGGTGAAAGTTTTGGATAGGATTGGGGTCCCGCAACAGTTTCGGACAGCTATGGTCAGCCTACTGGAAGGAAGTAGGGCTGTACTCCTATATAAGGGATACAGAGGGGTAGCCTTTCCCCTGGGTAGGGGGGTGCCTCAGGGGGACCTGCTGTCCCCCATTTTGTATACTCTTTCTCTGGAGCCCTTCATGGACAGAATCAGGTGGAAGATAGTGGGGCTCTCTATCTTTAGCATTGAGTGGAAAGTAGGGGCTTTTGTGGATGATATGGTGGTCAGCCTGGAATCAATCGCAGATGTTGAAAAGCTCAAGAAAACAGTGGAATGGTATGAGGCAAACTCCAGGGCTAGACTCAATTGACATAAGTGCGAGATAATGGTGTTAGGCAATAGTCTGGTGGGAGGGGAGATTATTGGTACCATTGTCCCTGCTGGCAAGGCAGTTTGGTACTTAGGTATTTATCTGTCAGTATATGGGTCAGTTCTGCCTTGACATTGGTGGGAGCAGAGAGTTGGCATCTGGGAGGAGGCCCTGCAGAGTTGGGGGGGCCGCCAATTGTCTCTGGTAGGACAAGTTTTGATTCTGAATATCTATTGGCTGCTGAAGGTATAGTATCTAGCTTATCATTTGGACTTCCCTGCCTGGGTAGTAAAGAGATTGATGAAGCTGGCCAAGGGGTGGATCTGGGCTGGAAGGCAGAGTCAAATCAGCTGGGAGGTCTTATCCTTACCAGTGGTGAGTGGAGGACTGGGGCTGGTAGACTTCCCTAAGAGGCTGCACTGCCTGAGAGCATGGTGGCTGAAGAGAGCAGTGGAGTTGAGAGGGGGGGGTTGGGTCTCCCTACTGCAGAAAGTCTGGGAGATGAGGTCCTCTTCAAGAGGTTCGACTGGTGATCTCCTAGCACTTGTGGGCCTTCAGAACACTGGGCATTTGTGATTCAAAGGCTTCTGGTAGGGAGTGGCAGAAGGGGCATGCCGCATTGGAATTAGATGGCAGGGTGATGAAGGGGAGGCAGTTTGGAACTCAGAGATGTGGCAATGGGACTGCATGTTACTGGGGGGCATTCCCCTAATTGAGTTTGACATTAGTGATAGGATCAAATACCAGCGGGGACTAGACCAGGACCTGTGACCTAGCAGTTGGCAAGGAGTAGGAATCAGCGAAGAGTAGGACTGGTGTAGTATTTGGGTCTGGAGTGCTGAGGTGAGAAGGTGGCTACCACCAAAGTACTGAGTAGTCTGGTGGCATGTGCTGAGGCAGAATGTCATGCTCAATTTCTGCTCAGGTTATTTATTGAGGGAGGTTGCTTCAACTGTGAAGAGTGCTATAATGTAGGGCAGGAAGGGGGATACATACAGATGTCTGAACATTGGCTAGGGGAGTGTGAGGTACTTGGTACCTTTTGGCGGAACATTGGGGATCATTTGGAGGGAGTGGGTTGGAGAGCTGGAGTGTGGGAGTGATGGGAGGATTTAAGGGATAGATTAGAGGGGGGGGTGGAGAAGGAATGGCTGATATTAGGCTGAGCATTGGTCATTTGGGTGGGGCTGGCCAGTTACTGGTTATATGTTTTTGAGGATGGACAGAGGCTTGGCTCCGAGGTTAGGCTGCTGAGGTGGCATAGCCTTATAGAAGATACCCTGATGGGCTGGTGGCTTGGTTGGGGGTTATAGGGGGGTCGAAGACATCATTTGGTAGAGAAAATCTGTTGGCAGAGTGGGGGGAGGGTGGGTGTTACAGGTGAGAAAGTGGTCTTTGTTCGTGTAGATGGGGAGAGTGGCACACCTATGGGAATTGGGTAGTAGGGGGGGTATACTGTAATCTTATAAATAGAAAGATAATAAATGGCAGAGTCCAAGTGACTATAA
>RBNI01005766.1:0-12156 GCA_003990745.1 Jimgerdemannia flammicorona
AACGCATGATCGGATTTCAATGTTCTTGGTATCATTAGATAGGCCTTATTAAGGGCTTTCAAATGACACCAAGATCATCAAATTTGGATGATTATTCATCAAGTTATTGATGTAAACATTTAATTGTCTAATTTGGAAATCAAAACAATGGTTGATTCGAATCCATCCGGATGGGATTCAATCCGAATCAATCCGAATCCAATCCGGATTAAATTGACTCGTTAGGAGCACTAGCTGTAGAGAAGAGGGTGGTAGTGGGCAGAGTGGTAGTTCTTATGACCAGGTATATGTATTGGGATCTCTGAGTGGTACAGTTGATAGTATTGGCTCTTCCTATAGTATCAAGGGAGAGGGCCAGGGAGTTGATTATAGAGGCAGTCAAGGAGTATAGAGAGATCATAGACATCAGGTTCAGGGTCTGGAAGGGTACTGAGCTACAGACTAGAGATGTTGATGTCAGGGTAAGGTTAGCTGGAAAGGAGAATATAGAGAAGATGAGGGACTGGCTGGCAACTCTTAAGTGGGGACAAGTTGAATGCAAAGTCTCACAGGTGAAAGGGATGTCAGAGGAAGAGGAGGATTAACTGGAGGCACTTGAGGAGCTGATAGGAGCAGTTGAGAGGAGGAGATTGGCTTAAAAGGAGTATGAAGCCAAGATAGTGGTGGAGATTATAGATGGAAAGAGGATCAGGTTAGACAAGGTGGCCTGTGAGAAGATGTAGAAGAGGCAGATCCAGAAGGAGTTGTTAGAGAAGCTGGGAGGGAGGGTGATAGACATACACACCTTTCTCAGCTAATATTCATATTATACACACTCTTACAATATACTTTCAAGTCGTTTATTAGAGAAAGGTACTAAAGGCAATGGCAAACAGCAAGCAATCTGGAGTGCGTACTGGGCAGAGTGGCTCTAGTGCATTTGACTGGCAGCAGATAGGGAGAGGTCCTGGCCTAGGGGGCAACATGAGGGGGCTGTTGGCAGGAGGACAAGGAGGAAGTAGAGGTGATAGTGAAGGACAGGGGTCTGAGAGGGCGAGTGTCACAGAGACAGTGAAGGAGAGGCAGCAGATGACTGGGCTGGAGGGTTGGTTGAGAAAAGGCAAGGAGATGGAGAAGATGGCAGTTCATGGGGGAGTAGTGCTTGGTGGTGAAGGCAGTGGAGCTAGGGGAGTAGTAGCTGGAGAGAGCATAACAGCTGATGAAGATGGGACTGCCAATCTGGAAAAAAAATCCAGATATGATAACTGATGATGTGGCTGAGCAACTGAGGCTTAGAAGGCAGGGAGATTTGGCAGATAGTGTGATGGGCCTGGCAGTGGCGCCATTACTCAAGAAATCGATCTCGGTATTTGCAGTGACATTGTGCTTCCAGAGCCTAGCAGTGATGGCAAAAATGGTGCTGGGGCTGATTACTAAGCAGGTGGCTGGAGCAGCATCTATGAAGTTCCTGAAGGGATTGGAGGGAGTGGAGGGGGGATTTGAGGAGGCTGAGCTTCTGGAGGAAGTGCTGAAGATTGGATTGATTGTTAGAGAGATGTATGTACTGATAGTGCACTGCTTGAAATGGGACCCCAGGGTGGTCTAACTGCTGGTGAAAGGAGTGCTCATGGTGATAGCAGTGGAGATGAGAAGGAGAGTTGAGGAGGTCATGGTAGAGTATAGAGAGGTAGTGGACATCAGGTTCAGGGTCTGGGAAGGGACCTCACTCAGAACTGGAGATGTGGATATGAGGATTCGGCTGGCAGAGAAAGAAGCTACTGGGAAGACAAGGGACTGGTCTTTGGTAATGGTCTGGGGGGCGATCTTGTGCAAGGTGACAAGGGTGAAGGGGAGTGAGGAGGAGGAAGAGGACTTGCTGGAGGTGCTAGAGGAGTTGAGTAGAACTGTGGAGAGGTGGGCAAAGGCTTGGGTGGCTTTTGTGGAGTTGACACACTTAGAGGTAGTGGATGGGAAGAGAATTAGAGTGGACAAGGAGTAGTAGGAAAGGGCTCAGGGCTGTAAATGTCAGAAGGAGCTACTAGCTAAGATGATGAGTTGACTGCAGAAGGAGGCAGGCAGAATGGGAGAAACAGGGGGTGCCAAGGCAAGTGTCTGGGCTGGTGAGAAGGATGGGAGTACAGAGAAGGGTACAGAGGAGGACAGGAAAGTAGCTGGCAGTGATCCATATGCTGATGGTATGTTTGAGGTCTAGGAAGAAGACTGGGAGGGATCACCTACCCCTACTCCTCTCATCAGGTGTGGTCCGGCCTCCTGGAGCAGGGCCGGAGAGGATGTGCCAATGAAGGGGGCCCAGCAGGTACAATTTGGAGTTCCTGAGGTGGCAAATGGGGGATAGGTGGTGGCAGTTGGAGAGGAGGAATTGGTGGATGTTCTGAAAGTGTGGGATGAGGCTGCGAGTGCTGGGGCTGATACCACAATGTTGGATGGTGGCAGACTGGTGACTCTAGGTGGGAAGGAGGTAGGGAATCTACTTTGGATGTACAGGATGATAAATAATCTGGTGGCTGAAGAGTTGGGAGAGGTGGACCTACGAGTGATGAGTAATGAGCATTGGGCATGAGTCCTACAGAGAGATAGTGTGGAGTTGGCATTGAAGGCCAAGATCCTTGCAGTATATCTGAAGGAGGAAGGGTATGAGGTAGATAAGGAGCAGGAGGCTGAACTGACAGAGGTTGCTGGTGAGAGGGCCAAGTACTGTTGGGCCAAGCAATATGGATTATAGCTCTGGCAGGAGGTCTGCCTGGAGTACCAAGAGGAGTTTGAGGAGAAGGCAGATGGGGAGATGAATGAGCTGTTGGCTGGATTGGAGGCTCAGCAGGCTGAGGAGGAGGCAGTGACTGCAGAACATAATCTGGACTTGGCACAGGAAGAGATGAACATAGAGCAGTAGAGAGAGACTGGACAAACACACCATACTTCAATATGAATAGTATAACCAACATTTTTTTTCTTTGAACATGAATGGGTTACAGGGTGCTTATTGACATAGGAATATTTTTACTTGGCTGAAGGGATTGGAGGCCAATCTCTTCCTCTTGCAGGATGTCAGGTGTGAGGATGACTTGGATAGAATAGAATGGATGAAGGAATGGGGAGGTGAGGCAGTTTGGAAGGGCAAAGTTGGGATTCTGGTATAGAAAGGCAGAGGGGAAATTAGGAATATATAGAGCTGGGGAGATAGACTGGTCTGGGGCAAGTGGATATGAACAGGATGAGAGTCAGTCACAGTGGGCTCTTGTTACTGCCCCGCTGTAAGAGGTGAGTGGGTGGACTGGGTGAAAGGCCTTCAGGAGAGTGGGATACTTATAGAGGCTGGGGTGGATGTGCTTGGAGGAGACTTTAATATGGTTCGGGATGTACTGTTAGACAGGACTGATAGAGGACAGAGAGCTGATGGTCAGAGTGGAGGGCTGGTAACATGAGAGGAAGTAGAAAGGCTGAGCACTCTGGTGAATACAGGCAGGAAGTGTTGGGGGGATAGGAGGGTCTATATGCATTGGGCTGGGGGCTTGGAGATGAGAATAGATTGGATTCTGATGGCCAGCTGCTGGGGCTTGGATGTTTGGAAATCTCTGGAAGTGGAATGGTATCCTTGGTCGGATCATTGGGGGCTTTTAGAACAGGGGCAGTTTGGGGGGAGTGGGGATGGGCCTGGACATTGGTGCCTCAATTTCTCCTTGTTAGATGATAAGTTCTGGTGGGATGGGTGGGCTGTGGACATTCAGCTACAGGTAGAGCATTGGAGGCAGGAAGGGGCCTCAGTTGATGTTTGGTGGATGAGGATGAAGGAGATGGTCAGGACCTACTGGAGTGAGATGGGCAAGGAGGCTGGGAAACAGAGGAGGTGAAGAGTGAGATGGGCCTCTAGTAGACTGTCTAGGCTCTTGAGAGATTGGGCGAGAATGGCAACATTGGAGGGAGAGGAGAATTGGCAAACAATAAGGGCCAAGAGGGAGGTTGGTGAACTACAACAGGTGCTGTGAGAGGAGGAAGAGATGAGGGTGCAGAGCTTGGTGGCATGACTATGTTGGCAGGGTTTGGAGGAAGAAGAGAGGCCCTCTAAGTATCTCATGAGAGTCCTTTAGGTAAGGAGGGTGTAGCAAAGGTGGGAGGGGGTGCTTGACTCTGATGGTATACTGGTTTATGGTATACAAAACATTCTGGGATCCTTAAAGATGCACTAGAGTAGATTGTGGTGTAAGGAGGAGGGTGGGATAGATGCCAATGCCATTTCATGCTTTGGAAGACTGATACCCCCCATGAGTAGATGGAGTTGGTGACTTAGTGTTACCAGTCTAGGAAGAGGAGATCTGCCAGATTCTTGCTATGACAATGCCAGATACAGTGCCTGAGGAGGATGGTTTACCCTGGGACTTCTGGAAGAAGATGGTTGGGATCCCTGAAGTGCTGAGTGAGATGACAGAATTGTGTAATTTTATTCTACAGTCAGAAAGATGGGTGGGGGACCAGGATCTGGGGTTGGTGACATTACTTTACAAGAACAAAGGAAGGCGAGAGGACTGGAAGAACTGGAGGTCAATTATGCTGCTGCTGAATATGGACAGAAAGTTGGTTACTAAGGTGGTGGTTGTGAGACTACAGAAGGTGGTCCAGCAAATCTTAGGCATTGAGCAGAGGGGCTTTGTAGGGAGATGGCTCATTAGAGATAGCATAGCCTAGGTACATAGAGTTATTGAAGGGGTACGAGCATGTGGATTGGATGGGTGCTTGGTCTTTTTGGACCAAGAGAAGGCTTACGATCAGGTGAGATGGGTCTGGCTGGCAAAAGTCTTGGATAGAACTGGGGTTCTGCACCAGTTCTGGTCAGTGATGGTCAGTCTACTGGAAGAGAGTAGAGCTGCACTCATGTATAATGGGCATCGTGGGGTAGCATTTTCCTTGAGTAGGGGGGTGCCCCAGGGGGACCCACTGTCCCCTATTCTGTATGCCCTTTCCCTGGAACCTTTACTAGATAGAATCAGGTGGAGGATAGTGGGGCTCTCAATCTTTGGCATTAGGTGGAAGGTAGGGGCCTTTGTAGATGACATGGTGATCAGACTGGAATCAATTGCTGATGTCAAGGAGCTTAAGGAGACAGTGGAGTGGTATGAGGAGAACTCAGAGGCAAGACTTAATTGGCATAAGTGCAAAATAATAGTGTTAGGTAATGGTCTAGTAGGAGGGGAGATTATTGGAACAATCATTTCAGCTAGCAAGGCAGTGTGGTACTTGGGTATCTATCTATCGGTATATGGGTCAGTGCTACCCAGGCTTTGGTGAGAGCAGTGGGTTGGAATCTGGGGGGAGGTCCTGCAGAGTTGGGGGGGCCACCAATTGTCTCTGGCAGGGTGTGTCTCAATTTTGAATGTCTACTAGCTGCTGAAGTTGTGGTATCTGACATATCATCTGGACTTCCTAACCTGGGTAGTGAAGAGACTGATGAAGCTAGCCAAGGGTTGGATCTGGGCTGGAAGAAGGAGCCAGATCAGTTGGGAGGTCTTGTCCCTACCAGTAGTGAGTGGTGGACTTAGACTGGTCGATTTTCCTAAAAGGCTATACTGCTTGAGAGCATGGTGGTTGAAGAGAGCAGTGGAGTTGAAAGGGGGAGGTTGGGTTCCCTTATTGCAGAAGGTCTGGGAGAGGAGGTCCTCACCATGAGGCTCAACTGGTAATCTCCTATCCTTGATTGGTCTTCGGAATACTAATCAATTAAGATACAAAGGTTTCTGATGGGGGGTGGTGGAAGGGGTACACCACATAGGAATCCAGTGGCAGGAGAATGAAGGAGAGGTGGAGTGGGACCAGCAATGTGGAGATAGGACCAGGTGTTGCTAGGCAGTATCCCCTTACTCGAGTTTGACATCAGTAATGGGATAGAATGCCAGTTGAGACTGGGTCAGGATCTGTGGCCCAGTGGTTGGCAAGGAGTAGAAATCAGTGAGGAGTGGAACTGGTATAGTATTTGGGCCTGAAGTGCTGAGGTAAGAAGATGGATGCCACCAAAGTACTGGGTGACTTAGTGGTGAATACTGAGGAGAAATGTCATGCTCAATTACTGCTCAGGTCACCTTGTTGAGGGAGGTTGCTTCGACTGTGAGGAATGCTATAATGTAGGACAGGAAGGGGGATATGTACAGATGCCTGAACATTGGCTTAGAGAGTGTGAGGTACTTAGTGACTTTTGGCGAACTGTTGGGGTTCATCTGGGAGTAGGGTGCAGGGAAGTTGGCATGTGGGGGCAGTGAGAGGATCTGAGGGACAGACTGGTGAGAGGGGTGGGAAAGAAATGGCTCACACTAGGCTGGGCTCTAGCTATTTAGGTAGAGTTGGCTGGCCACTGGCTATTTGTTTTTGAGAAGAGAAGGAGACTGGGCTTGGAGGTCCAGATGATGAGATGGTATAGCCTTATGGAAGACACCTTGATGGGCTGGTGGCTTGGTTGGGAGTTGTAGGGTGGTCAGAGGTATTGATTGGTGGAGAAAATATATAGGCAGAGTGAGGAAAGAGTTAGAGTAGTGGGGGAGAAGATGGTCTTTATCTGGGAAAGAGTAGGGAGGGGTCCCCCTATGGGAATCGAGTAGTGGGAGAGATACTGTATACTTATAAATAGACTGGTAATAAATGGTAGAGTCCAAGTAACTATAAAAAAAAAAAAAAGAGGGTGGTAGACAGTGGTATGGGAGTAGCTAGTGCTGGACTGATGAAGAGTGCCTGGACTGAGGAGCATGGGTTGGCTCAGAGTGCAGTCCAAGGTAGTTCAAGCAAGGAGAGATAGAGTGACATGGTAGAGAATGCAGAAATGAGTGAGGGGGATCACCTCTGGTATGGTGTCCTGGGTGGAGCAGATGGAGAGGAGGAACTACTGAATATACTGGAGGAGGAGTGGGATGAGTCAGGGAGGAGGAGTGCTTTGGTAGACCCTGTGGTGGAGGTTGAAGAAGTTGCCCAGAGTGTTGCCAAGACAGTGAATGAAGAGAAGTGGCTGTGGAAGATGCTGGAGGAGATGGTAGTAGAGGAGCTGGGGGGAGAGGATTTCTAGGTTCTGAGTGATAGGTATTGGGAGGAAATTCTTCATAGTGAGGAAGTGCTGAGTAAGATCAGAAATGAGATCCTAGCAGTGCTATTGGAGTTGGTGGAATATCAAATAGATGATCAGAGAGAAGAGACCCTACAAGAGATTATGAATGAACAGGTAGTATACTTGTGGGATTCAAGGAAGGGGTTGGAGAAGTAGAGAGTGGTATGTATGAATTATCAAGCAGAAATGGAGGTGGTGGATGGAGTAGAGTGTCAGGAAATCTTAGAAGTACTGGATGCTCAGGCTGTAGTAGAGGATGAGTTGGAGGTAGAGCAGTGCTTGGATCTAGCTAGGGATGGGATGAGCATAGAATTTTAAACTGGACTCTCAGTATCAAACATCATTCAAACATTATTCAATATGAACAGTACAACTAGAATCTTTTCTTTAAACATAAATGGGTTGAGGGAGGCAGCATAGTATAGGAATATCTTCAGCTGATTGAAAGAACTAGATGTGGATCTCTTCTTACTACAGAATGTGCAATATGAGGTAGAGATAGATTTACAGGACTGGACTAGGAAATGGGGTGGGGCTGTAGTGTAGACTAGGCAGGTGGGCATTTTGGTTTGAAAGGGAGTAGGGGACATTGGGGATATTGGACATTGGGAGAGTAGGTTGGTATGGGGAATATGAAAAAGACTGGGGTGGGATCCTTTGACTATCAGATCTTGTTACTGCCTGGCTGAGAGGGGGAAATATGTAGACTGGATCAGAGACTTGCAAGAGGCTGACATTATGAATGAGACAGGGATTAATTGTCTGGGGGGTGATTTCAACATAGTATGAGATAGGGGGGTGAACAGGACTGATGGTGGAAGAGAAATGGGGGGTAGAAGTAGTGGATTGGAGGATTGGATGGAGATTGAAAGATTGAGCTCCTTGGTTGACTCAGAGTGACAGTTCTGAACAGAACACCAAATTTATACTCACTGGATAGTAGGGCTGGACTCCAGGATTGACTAGGTATTGATAGTAGAGTACTGGGAAGGGAATGTCTGAGATGTATTAGAGATGGTCTAGTGTCTATAGTCAGATCTTGGAGGTTGATAGGGAGTGGGAGATTTGGGGATAGTGGGGATGAGCCTAGATATTGGTGACTGAACTCTTCTTTATTAGAGGATGGCTCTTTATAAGTGGATTGGGAGGTGGAAGTTATTGAGAAGATTGGTAGATAGTGGGAGCAGGGACTGGTGATTGGAGATTGCTAGCAGCAGCTGAAATCAAGTGCTCAGAGATACTGGAGGGAGGCAGGGAAAGAAAGGAGTGCTTAGTGGAGATAGCAAGTGTGATAGGCTTTACAGAGGTTGGCAGTGCTCTTGAAGAGGTGGGCAGGATCATTGGAGGATTGGGGTGCAGCAGATTGGTGGGTTCAGTGGATACAAAAGGAAGTAGATAAGTTAAAGGAAGTGCTACAAGTGGAGGAAGAGGTGGAGCTGAATGAGATGGTGGCAAGATTATGGTGGCAGGAGTTGGAGGAGAAGGAGAGGCCTACTAGATTTCTATTACAGTTACTCCAAGCTTAATGAACAAGACAGTGGTGGAGTGGTGTTTTGGATGAGAATGGAGAGATGGTGACAGAGACTCCAGCAATTTTGGGATTGCTGAGATCATACTAGAGGAATTTATAGAGTAAGGAATAGGGAAGTACAGATGCCCTAAATATTGGGTAGCAGTTGGAGAACTGGCATCTGGACTCAGCACTGGGTCTGAGGACATTAGGAGACCCAGTATCAGGAGAGGAAGTGTGCAAGGTCTTGGCTATGACTAGTAAGAGGATGGCCCCAGGAGAGGATAGGCTACCTTGGGATTTTTAGAAGAAGATGGCTGGGGTGGAGGTGGTACTGAAGGAGATAATGGAGATGTATAATAAAGTCCTTCAATCTGGAACTTAGGACAGTACCTAGGACTGGTCTCCCTGCTTTATAAGGATAAGAGGATATGAGAAGATTGGAAGAAATAGTGACCAATTATGCTCCTTAATATAGACTGTAAGCTGGTGACAAAGATCTTAATAGTTAGACTGTAGGGGATCACTCAGCAGATACTAGGAGTAGAGCAGAGGGGATTTGTCAGTGGGCAGTTAATCTAAGATAGAACTGTCTGAGTCTATGGAGTGATTGAGGGTACTTAGGCAATTGGGGTTGATGGATGATTAGTGTTCTTAGATTAGGAGAAGATATATGATAAGATGAGGAGGGTCTGGCTAGAGGGGGTATTGCAATATATAAGAGTTCTCCTGGAGTTCTGGAGGTCGTTTGTCAGTCTATTGGAGAACAGTTAAGCAGTATTAATAGTGAATGGGTATAGGTGAGTGACTTTTCCACTGGGTCATGAGGTGCTATAAGGGGATCCTTTATCACTCATCCTTTATGCCCTCTCATTAGAACCTCTGCTAGACAGAATCTGGCATCGAATTGGGAGTTTGGACATTTTGGGAATTAACTGGAAGGTTGGGGCTTTTGTAGATGATATGGTGGTTGGACTGGGTTCATTAGTAGATGTCAATAAATTAAGGAGAACAGTAGAATGATATGAGAGAGGATCTGGTACTCGACTTAACTGGCATAAATGTGAAACTCTGATATTTGGTGGTAAAATAGTTGACAGTGACATGATTGAAAAGGTAGTTCTAGTAGGAGAGCTGGTCTGGTATTTGGGAATATACTTTTCAGTATATGGGTCTCTCTTGCTCTATGTCTGGTGAGAACAGTGGCTACTGGAGTAGGGAAATATTCTCTTAAGGTGGGGTGATCAGCATATTTCCCTGGCAGACAGAGTGATGGTACTGAATGTGTATTGGCTGCCAAAGTTATAGTATGTGGGATATCATCTGAACTTTCTGGAGTAAGTGGTCAGACAACTGCTGAAGTTGACTATATCTTGGATTTGGGCCAGATGGTAGAGTCAGATAGGGTGAGAGATCCTGATATTGCCTGTTGACAGAGGTGGACTGGGCCTTGTTGACTTCACCAAGTAACTTTATTATCTAAGAGTATAGTGGCTGAAGAGGACAAGTGAGTTGAGGGGCTGGGAGTGGGTACTGCTCATACAGAGGGTGTAGAAAGTCTAGTATTCTTCTCATAAAGTGACTAGTAATCTACTGGTACTGGTGGCCTTGGAAGAGAGTAGGAGGATGTACTACAAAGACTTTTGATAGAGAGTAGTGGATAGTACAAGGAGAATTGGTCTTCGGTGGCAGGGGGATGAGAGAGAGGAGGACTGGGGATTGCAGATGTAGAGATAAGACTGGCTACTACTTAAAGGTACACTGATGGAGGATTTTCAGCTTGGCAATGGAATGGAATATTTGTGGGGGCTCAGTGGAGACCTGTGGCCTGAAACATAGCAAAGAGTGGAGATTAGTAGAGAGTGGGACTGGAGTAGTACTTGGGCTTGGAGTAAGCAAATGATACAGTGGCTTCCCCCCAAGTTCTGGGTGATGTGATGGAGGTTCCTAAGGCAGAATGTGATGCTGAACTATCAGTCAGGGCACTTAGTGAATTTGAGTGTAAAGAATGCATAGATATTGGTCAGGAGGGGAGAATGATACAGATGTCTGAATATTGGCTAAGAGAGTGTGAGGTTCTAGAGGAGTTTTGGCAGGATATTGCAGACTGGTTGGGCTTGTGGCCACTGGTGGGGAGAGAAGGAGGGAGATGGGGGGACCTCTACTGAAGGTTAGTGGGTGGGGTTGGGGATGAATGGTTGACTTTGAAATGGGCTCTGGCAATCTGAGTAAGGCTGGCCAGATATTGGTTTTTTGTCTTTAAGGATAGCCAGAAGTTAGCAGTTGAGGCTAAGGTGGTGTGTTGGGAATGGTTAATCCTTGACATTTTGAATGGTTGGTGGAGAGAGTGGGGCTCAGGTGGGGGGGACCATTGGAGTCTAGTAGAGGGTATTTATAAAAAGAGTAGAAAGAGAGTTCAGATAGTGGATGGCTGGGTTATACTCCAGCAGGTGGGGTTGAAGAGTAGGAAGAGAGATCCAAGAGGGATTGGTTGAGAGGTTGTGGATATTTTTGTATTATTTTTATAGAGTGAGTGATAATAAATAGAAGTCTGAGTGACTATAAAAAAAAAAAAAAAAAAAAAAAAGAGACTATATCTTGACAGACATATAAGTAAAGTTTAGTAGTAATCTCTCCTACCTAGACTGAATATTATCAATCACAGTAAAGAAAGCCATCTGACTATATCAACTATTAAAGAAACTTAGCTTAATTTAAGAATAATACTCTATACTTATTTATTAGAACAATTAGTCAACTATAGCAATAGCTAAGAACTCCTTCACCATATATAGTAGAATAAAATACATTGATGTACAGCACTATTATATAAGGAAATATATATATAGAGAACAAGGCTATACATCTGGAATATATTTCTATAAAGTATATAATTATAGATTTACTTATTAAAGCTCTTCTAGGATCCAAATTCAAGCAATATACTTAAGGAATGGGTCTTGCAAGCAGTCTTATGACCCCTACACCAGCATTCAGTTAAGTATAGTAGACATTATAGGATATTTATTGCTTATATCTATATCTCATATTTTTACTATATTTCTTAAATTTTTTCACCAATGAGACCTATCTATATCCTACATTTTCACTACATTTTCTTATGCTTTAAGCATGCATAGATAGCACCCTTTTAGTTTATTCATAGTTAGTTTCCAGTTATAGCTTAGTTTCCTGCTAACATTCCTACATATTATCTCGTTGAGCAGGAGTGTTGAAATTCTTATTATGCATCTCGATAATTTGTGGCTTGTATATATGGCTCTTCTTGCTCTTCTTCTCCCGTTTCCACTCCATTAAAATCCACAACAGTCAGCAAGCACGACAGCATCAATTTTATTTTCGCTTTTCTTGAACGATGGGCGCCATCAAAGTTCACTGCAACGATTTCACACCCACAATACGCTCTATCCTCATTTCGTCACATCGTGTAGAACCGACACTCCAGAATATGCTTTGCAATGTGCACATGTTCAGGTTTGGGGTTTTATCCCCTTGCAGCGCGCGCGACACCTAAACATGAACAATCTTTTATAGAATTGAAAAAAAA
>RBNI01005767.1:0-12154 GCA_003990745.1 Jimgerdemannia flammicorona
TAATCCCCCTAGGGGGCCCCCTCTCTCCCCCCCCCCACTCCCTCTCAATGAAAGACCACTTTGTCAGACACCATCTCTATCTGTCCACCACTCTGTTCACATATCCCTTTCACCAGATAGTGGCATTGCCCACCTTGGGGACCCCAACCAACCCACCACTCAGTCAGCAAGTCTCCCACCAACCCCTTCTACCTTAACAACTTCTCCTGTATACCCATCTGTTACCTCTCCTCAAAAACAAAAAGCCAATGTCCAGCTGACCCTACCCACACCACCAAAACCCACTCTATAGTGAGCCAACTATTGCCCACACCACCCACTAACTGAGATTTCAAATCCTCCCAGCGACCTCTCTCTCCATCTGGCCTCCTCTCCACATCCAACCAGTCCCCTACTGCTATTCAAAAGTCCCCCAGAACCTCACACTCTCCCAACCAATGTTCTGGCATCTGCACAAAACCCCCAACTTGCCTGACATTATAACACTCCTCACAATCTAATCAGCCACTATCCACCAGATGCCCAGCATGGAAATTCAACATAAAATTCCTCTGCAGCATCTGCTATCATACCACTCAGAACTTGGGAGGAAGCCACCTCCACACCTCAGCACTCCATAACCAGACTCCTGCCCAGTCCCACTCCTCTCCAATCCTCACTGCCTGCCAACTGCTTGGCCAAAGATCCTGGCCAAGTTCTTGCTGATACTTTACTCCATCACCAATATTGAACTTAGCAAGTAGAATACCCCCTAGAAGCAGTCTGTCCCAATGCCACATAGCTGGACTCCACAGCATCTCCCCCTCATTGTTTTGCCAGCACAGGCCTATGTAGTGAGCTCTAACTACCACCCCCTACCAGAAGTCCTTATACCATAGCTGCCGGTTATCATCCAGACTTACCAGAGAGAGTAAATCTCCCAATGACCCCTGTGGGGAGAATCTCATCTCTCACATCTTCTGCATCAGCAGCACCCAACCCCTTCCCTGCAAATCGACTACTCTTTTCAGCCACCAAGACCATAAGCAGTGCAGCCTCTTAGGAAGATCCACTAGACCTAGCCCTCTCCAAATTACTGGTGTTGCCAAAGTATCCCAACTGATCTGGGCCCACATTCCTGCCCAAATCTAGTCTCTAGCCAGTTTCATCAGTCTCTTCACCACCTAAGCTGGAAAGTCCAAATGATATGCAATATACCACAGCCTTGGGCATCAGTAGACATTCAGGATTGATACCCAGTCTACTAGGGAGATGTAGCACCCTCTTCAACCTCTAAGAGCCTCCCCCCAAATGGCCACCCTTCTTTTCCACCACACCTGTGGCAAGACAGAACCATAGACTGAGAGGAAGATGCCCAAATATCTCACTACCTCTCCTGTAGGGAAAATTGTTCCAATTATGTTCCCACCTACTAGTCTGTTCTCCAGCACCATTATCTCACACTTATACCAGTTGAGTTTCACCCCAGAATATGCCTCATACCATTCAACCATCTCCTTAAGCACCTCAACATCTGCCACCAAGCTAAGTCTAACTACCATATCATCAGCAAAGGCCCCCACCTTCCACACCACACCACACCATATATAGCGAGCCCCACTACCTTCTGTCATATCCTATCTATCAAAGGTTTCAACAAAAGGACATAGAGGATAGGAGACAGTGGATCTCCCTGAGGATCTCCTCTTCTCAAGAGGAATGCCAGACCCTGGTGACCATTATACATTATAGCCCTACTGCTCTCCAACAGATTTAATATAGAAATTCTAAATCATGAGGGAATACCAATTCTGTCCAGCACCTTGCCCAGCCACACTCTCCAGATGTAGTCATAGGCCTTCTCCTGATCCAGAAAAACCAATCTTTCATCCAATCCACAAGTTTGTGCTCTCTCAATAATACTATGAACCCAGACTGTCCCATCTCTGATGAGCCAATCTCCAACAAAGCCCTGCTGCTCCTTACTCAGTATCTGTTGGGCAACCTTCTATAGCCTTGCAACAATCACCTTGGTCACCATCTTCCTGTCCATATCCAGCAGCATGATTGGTCTCCAATTCTTCCAGTCCTCTCCCTTCTTCTCTTATCTTTATACAGCAGGGCCACTAACCCCCAAGTCCTACTCCTCAACCCACTCACCCTTCAGGAGAACATAGTCACAGAGGGCTGCCATCTCTCCTAGAACTCTGGAAACATTCACTATCTTCTTCCAAAAGTCCCAAGGAAACCTATCCTCTCCTGGTGCCATCTCAAGCTTAGTTGCTACAATGACTCTCCGAATCTCCTCCTCCTGGACTAGAAGGATAAAGTCACCAAGGCCCTCCACTCATGGTGGTTCCCAATTCTCCAGTGTGTTTCCAATTGCCTCCTTATCCTCACCCCCTTCTTCCTCACTCCACAGACCCCTCCACCTCTCCTTCAATATCCCCAAGATCTGTTGCATGCCATATACCATCTCCCCCTCTGCATCCAGAACCCCATCCCATCAATACCGCACCCTCCTGGTCTGGAGGAGCTGTGACAAGTACTTAGTAGGCCTCTCCCCTTTCTCAAGTCCCTGCCATCTCAGCCTAGCCACCATTCCTTTCATATGTATCTCCTCCTCCTCTCTTAACACCTATTGCAGCTCTATTACCTCCAATTTCACCTGCGCTAACCTCCAATCATCTACCTCACTAGAATTCAACAAATCTGCTCATTTCATCTGCAATCTAACCAACCAATTAGAAGCATACCTCACCCTCTTCCTTCTCTGCTTCCCTGCCTCCCTGCCAGCCTCTCTTTAGTAAATCCATGCAGTCTCTTTCAACTTTAACCATTGGACCCCCACTGGCAAACCCTCATGTATCCAGCCAGCAATCTTCACTTTGATGTCCTCCATCCATAGATCCCACAAAACTTTCTCAGCCAGCAGAGAGGAGTTAAGGCACCAATATCTGGGTCTATCTCCACTCCCCCCAAACTGCCTCTATCCCAAGAGACCCCAATGGTCAGACCATGGGCACCATTCTATCTCCAGAGACTTCCAAACATCTATTCCCCAGCATTTGGCTGTCAGGATCCAGTCAATCCTTATACCCAGTCCATTCACCCAGTATGTGTAAACCCTCCTATCTCCCCACCCTGTCCTCCCCATATCCTCTAGTGAACTAAGATTCTCCATCTCCTCCCACATATCCAAGCCACCACTTCTACCATCAGCACTCCTCCCTCCATCAGTCCTATCTACCTGAATATTCTGCACTATATTAAAGTCTCCACCCAGAATATCGACCCCCTCCTCTAGTAGAGAGCCCTCTTCCAAAAGACCCTTAATCCAAGCAATCTGCTCACCCCTAACTGCTGGGCAGTAGCAAGATCCAACCTTCACCAGTGCCCACCCAGGTCTATACCACTCCCTCCATACCAAATGATCTCCCCAGCTTCTTATTCCATCTAAGTTCCCTTTACCACTTCATACCAAAATTGCCACTTTGCCAATCCAAGCCACAGATCCTCCCCATTCTCTAGTCCATGACTTCTGATCCTCATCATCCTCACATCATACATCCTGTAGCAGAAAGAGATCAGCCTCCAATCCCTTAAGCCAAGTAAAAATGTTCTTATGCCACCCAGAACCCCTTAGACCATTCACATTCAGAGAAAAAATATTTGTTGTACTGTTCATTGGGAATAATATTTAGAAGTTCTGCTTATCCTCTACAAGTCCACATTCATTCCATCTCTTGCCAAGTCCAGATTGTGTTTGTCATCCACTTCCTCCTCTGCAGCCATCTTCGCCTCCAATTCCACCAGAAGTTCAGCCATCTCCCCATCTGCCTTTTCCTCAATCTCCTCCCGATACTCCAGACATGCCTCCTGCCAAAGCTGTAATGCATGATGTTCATCCCAATAGCATACAGCCCTCTCACTGGCCACAACTGCTAGCTTAGCCTCCCTTTCCTTATCAACCTCATACCCCTCCTTCTCTAGGAAAATTGCAAGCACCTCAGTCTTCAGCGCCTCCACTACCCCATCACCCTGCAAGATTCTCATCCAGTGCTCCTTACTCATCACCCTCAAGTCTACCTCCCCCAACTCTTCTGCTGTCAAGTTGTTCATCATCTTGCTTATCCACAGAAGGTTTCCCACCTTCTTCCCACCTGGAGATACTGGCCTTCCTGCACTCAGCATCATTGTGTCTGCTCCAGCACTCACAGACTCATCTCACTTCTCCTCCATGACATCCACCAGCTCATCCTCACCAACTGCCACCAACTGACCCCCTTTCTCCACATTGGGAACTCCAAAATAAACTTGCTGGGCACCATACATTGGAACATCCTCCACCCCCTGGCTCCTCACTGCAGGACCCCTCCTGATAAGAGGGGGAAGAGTGCCATCCAAGTCCTATTCTCAGACTTCGAAGGTGCCATCCATATATGGATCACTGGGTGGTGACTTCTCAGCACCCTTCTGATTCTCCTCATCATCCCCCCTCCCCTTCCCAGCCCAGATACTCTCCTTGGCACCCCCAGCTCTCTCCACACCACTATCATTCTTCTTTGCCCTATCCTCTATACTTGCCAAAAGCTCTTTCTACCTCTTATACCCTTGTGCCCTCTCCTACAGCCTCCTATCAGTGTAGATATACTTGTCATCTACAATCTCCAAATGCATTGACTCCACATACTTCTTCTATACCTTCACTCTCCTCTCAACAGCTCCACTCATCTCCTCCAGAACCTCCAAGAGATTCTCCTCCTCCTCCTCACTCCCTTTCACCCTTGATACCTGGCAGATGAAAGCCCCCCAAAGCATCATTGACAGCCAGTCACTCATCTTTCCAGTAGCCTCTTTTCCTGCCAGTCGAATCCTAATATCAATATCTCCAGTCCTGATGGTGGTCTCTTCTCAAATCTGGAAACCAATATCTACTATATTATCATACTCTGCCATTATCTCCTCAACCCTCCTTTTTGTCTCAACTGCCATTACTGTAGGCACCCTCTTCACCATTAACTGAACCACTCTGGGGTCCCACCTCAGACAGTATACCATAGGGATCACTACTTCCCCTACAGTCACTTCAGTCTTCAGAGCCTCTTTCAGTGGGCCCACCTCCTCAAAGCCCACCTCAACCCCCTCGAGACTCTTCAGAAACTTCACCAAGGTGGCTCCAGCCACCTGCTTTGAGATAATCCCCAAGACCATCCTCACCATCACCACTAAGCCCCAGAAGCACAAGGTCTCAGCAAACTCTAAAATCGACTTCTTGAGTAATGGTACCACTGCCAGCCGCATCACACCATCTGTCAGGTCCCCCTTCCACTTCAGGAACCCCTGTTCCACCCTTCCATCAGCCATCACATCTCTTTTTTTTATCTGATTCCCCATTACACTCCTATCAACAGTCACTCTCCCAGCCACAGAGCCTCTAGCACCTATGCTTGCATCCCTTACCTGAGTACTGCTCTCCCTCTCAACACCAGCACTTGCCTTGCCCTTCCCCTCAGCCGCACCAGCCCTAGAGCCCACTGGCCATCCACTCCCCTTCACTTTGTCCACAAAGCTAGGGGGACCAGGCCTTCCCCCATTTCCACCCAATACTAGTCCTCCTCCAGAGCCCTCTCCACCCTTTGACTCTCCAAAGGCCCCCATCTCCAGGCTATAACCTCTCCCCACATGCTGCCAGCCAAATGCCCCAGATCCACCTGACCCAGCATGCCTGTTGGAACTCTTGCTTGATGACATTTTTATAGTACCTTTTCTCCAAGTTGTGTTGAAAACCATTGCTTGAAGTTGGTGTAATGTGAATTGTACGCAGAAAGCCTTATTTGCTGTATGTCCTTTTTCCACTCCAGTCCACTTTCTGATACAAAGAAGTCTGCCACATTTTTGGTCCACTTACCAGATAAGCCAGAAAAGAAGTCCATTATATTTTGGTACACTTGCCAGACAAAGCCAGAAGTCCGCTGATTCAAGAAGAATCTGTGTCACCCGAATTTTCTGCCCAAGGAGGAAGTCAATCAAATCGCCCGCATAACTTCAAGACCAAGATTGTCACATACATAAGGAAACTGCCCTCGCTACACAACCCACCCAAGAAGGAAACTGTAAATCGCCGCTACACCCAAGAACCCATCCTAATAAGGAAACCACCGAAATCGTCGCGCTACACCAGATCGCCAAATTAGGATATACGCCGAAATCGTCCGCGTTATGCGAATCAGAGAAACCACTGAATATTTTGTTGCTTTTGACAAAGTAACTGGGGGCTCAACCCAATCTACAGAGCAGCCCCAAACTTGCAATTTGCCTTCATTGAGCCGGCACGTTACAGTAGATTGATCTCGTGAAAAGCATGAGCGCAAGTTCTCTTTATTGATACTATGAATTTCGTAGGCGACCATCCGACATAACTGTTGTTACATTTCTAAAATCGCATTAGGTACGAGGTCCCGCCAATTGATGGGAGTGAAACATAGTCATCGTTTAAGGGGTTGGATTGGCCGGGAATTGAGCAACGTAACTCATGAATACATTCGGATCAAGGTTGAGGAAGTACACCGCCGGTCGCGCACTGTGAATGGAAGGGCAGGAACGGCGCAGAAAGCATAAGTGAAAGGGGGAATTTCTACTATACTCTCGCCAACAAAATTTGTAAAGTGGTCAACTCACAAATTTCTGGAAGTAATATGATTCGAAATTCAAAAGATCCTACATAGCCGCCTCTAGGGTGCCCATGGTAATCGGCTTGCAGGGATCAACTCTCGAACCAAGGAGCTGGTTGCCTTCCTCTCCGAATGGATAGCGAAACGGGGCACATCCTACCACCGAAAAATATACAAATTCTTCCAACCACCAGTTTGCCTGCTGCAAGTCAAACACGGTCGGGACTCGCAGGTCAGGGCGGTGATTGATTTGAACTTCCCAAGAGTCGGGATAATTAGGGGCTTGAGAGTGAGAGGGCGAGTGAGATCGGTGTTTCATTGTAGGGCGATTTACAATAACGAAAAATAAGTCCGCTGAAAAATAAAAAGTGTATTTGCGAAATGCAAATGCCAATGTCGTGATGGAAGGCACAGTTTGAGGTTACACACCGTTGGTACAAATTAATAATTTATGAAATTGAATGAATCCATATACGCGGTGACCAGCGATCGCATGGTAAGCGTATCGTAGGGATGGAGCTCGGCAGATTGAAGGCGTGTACCATTTTGAGCGAATGGGATGCTATATTGATCGCACAAGTCCAAGTCGTAACAGTATCTTTCCTGTATAAACCGAACGGCCGTACGTAAGTCGTCCACAGTCGGCGTACGCAAGTCTTTGGATCCGTTCCAAGTCTTGGGTATATCCGGTTCCTGCATATCTATGGGACGCTTTGAAACCGCTGCCGTTGTTACAGTCAGGACAGTGACAAAAGTGCCAATGGAGATTGCGAGCTTGATCAGTTTCATGTTGTTCGTTTGGGCTGAGCATTTTGTAAAGAGGAAAAAAGAGGTGGCTTTAAGTAGATGAAGAGGACATGACCAAGCGGTTCCTCCCCCGCCGGCCCGCCAGACTTCGGGTGGTACAAATGGCTCAGCTAGGTGGCGAAGTCCATTTCGTGGCAGTGCCGTCCCAAGCACATCAGCGTAGTCACGCAGGGCGGATTTTAATTTCCGATAATCCGTGTTTATTTCCAGAACTCAGAACGGTCTGATATTTAAAGGATAATCTTCAACGTCGGATACTTAGAAAACCTGCATTTATCCGGTAACTCAAAAACCCGAAAACTAAAATAATTACACTACTATGTTCTTCTTGAATGCGTGGCTCAAAAGCAAGAAGAGTGAGACAAGGTGGCTCACCGTGACACGTGATTTAACAGCCGCAATCCTCTTGGCCGCTGTTATCGTCTATCTCGTCCTGCTGGTGATCGGCATCGGCAACAACACAACATTCTTCCAGAGCAACGAACAAGCACCAGACGAGAATGGCATTCCCATTCCTGGTGCGTTCCTTTCTGATGGCGGGTTTCGTTTGATGACAATGTAAAAAGGCTCTTATTTATTTATTTATTTTCATTTTCCCATAACCTCCAGGCATCCACCTCTGTTCCCTGAAATACAATATCATTCCTGCAAACATGACCTATCGATCCAGCAATCCAAAAGTCCTTCCACCGAATGGAACAATCGCATTGACTTGCATGTTACAAACGCGCAACCCTGATGCGTTAAACGATTGCACGCAATGGCTCCACCCGGCAACTCCGTTGATACCCATCGATCAGGTTTATACAGCATGCTACCACCTACAGATCCCACAGACACAAGGGAATGTATGGTATGAGAAACCACCGAATCCACTTGTGGGTCTAGCATTAGCAGGTAAGAGTTTTCTGGGAAACTTGTTTGGTTTCTGCCAAGGTCCAGAGGGTGACGGAAAAAAAGGAGGGGGGTCATTCCATTGAACACTTACCAAATTCTTACCCTGACCAATCGTCCCATTTCCAATCCTTGTGAACAATATCTCCCGGTAGTGGCTCTTCCAGAAAACTACAATAATTCATGGGAAGCCAGCACATTAAGTGCACTGTTCTTCGATGGACAGTACGACCCTTTCGTCGCCCTATACGCAATGCCACCTACAAGTAACAATCCCACCATCATAGACCCTAAGGACCTGGAAGCCATCGCCGGTGAAGGGTCTTTCGAGCACGTCCCAAGAAACAAGTATAAATTGGATTTGGACTTCAACCGTTTCACAACCGCGTGGTTTCACAGGTTCATCACCCATCGTAACTTAGTCAATCGTGAAGCATGGATGACCTTCCGGAACTATCTTGGGTTCCCCCAGACGAACAAGATTTCCTCGGTTGATGTCTGGACCTCAAGTTGGAACAGTCAAAAAGCTTCGCCAGGGGCTGTGATGCTGCCAATTCTTTTTTTGTCAGTCGATGTGCTCACCGAGACAGTCCAAACTGAAATAAGGTGCGCAATTACTGACAGTCGCAATAAATCCTATTTATTCTGGACTTTGGACTGCTTATTAATGATTATATATCCTTCTCCACTAACCTTGATCATAGAGTACACACGGTTTTATCTACAGTATCGTCCGTCGGTGGTTTCGTCAGCATAGTGGCGGGCTTGTATGCTTTCCTTTTCGGCGTCCGAGCTGCATCAAGTTGGGGGCTCGTTCAAATGTTGGCACGTGGATGTTGTAGAACGTCAACAAAGAAAAAACTTGAAGGTATGAAGTTGGCAAATTCCTCGAAAAAATTTCGTTTCTTCCCGTGTTGTATCTCCTGTTAAGATCGTTTTATCAATATCAATATCTTACTTCCTTTGTTGCATTTTTTAAAGATTCATTTTTGACCAAAACTGGGATGCCGTTAGCTGATAAAACAAATTGGCGACATCGTGGGACGACAGAAACAATACTCGATGTTGACGTGTTGGCAGAACGACTTCAAGCTTTGGAAGATCTATTGAACGAGTATTTTGTGAATTCGGAGTTTCTAAAGTCAATGCGCAAGAATGGTGGAAGGAACAAACAACATCGTACAAGAGTATGTCCGCAGGACAATAACGATGTCTAGCGAGTTTCAATAACGTTTCAATGGCCGCTTAAACGTAAATGTAATCAATAAGTATAATATTGAAAGTGACAGCAGCATTATTAAATGCCCAGCACATAAATGGATTAAACAACTTATCCTTGTACGAATTCTTTATACAGATTGATTTATATATATATATATATTGTGATGTATGGTATGAAATAGAAACAGGAAATAGACATTTGATCATGGTACCTGAATCCTTACAAATAGCAGTCATTTCACAATGTAAAAACTTTACAAATGTAGAGATTTTACAGATGTAGAGGATCTACACTTGTAAAAAGTGACTCATAGGAAATGTAGTCATAACTTAGCCACCTTATAGCTAGCAAACTTGTATAAATATCCCAGTATCTAGAGTGAATAAACCTCAGGTCAAAATTGTTTGATCCTCACCCTGGTAGTCTGATAATGAGATCAGACAGACCACTTGTGACTCTGATGAGTCAAGAAGAGTTATGGAAATCCGCTGCATTTCCCTGGTTACGCGCCCGCTACGTTACAATATATATATATATTCCTTGCATAAACGAGATAACGGTCTTCCGAGACGGGGAAATTTTCGTTTTATTCTTCCATGTCGAATAAAAAATCGGTTATTAAACAATTGCAACGGGTCCGTCTAAAATTGGACCGAGACAAAGTGTCTATCGAGTTAAAAATGTAGATGTGGAATGAAGCGGGTGGGTTTGGCTATATGGAAGCATGCGTCTCCAAGGTTCGCCATCCACATTAGCGAAGGGGGCCGCTCTTTTATTACCTTATAACCATAAGGGATGGGAGGGAGGGATGCGCGAACTGACTGTAAATACTAGTAACTAATTGCTACTTCGCATTGTATACGCTTGATAGCTGGGATACGATGAATACTCAGTCACTGAGCAAACTACATTGTGCACTGGAGCATTGGCGTACTTCTAAAACAGTGCTAGCTAAGCATAGGAAAGACTGTATGAAAATTGAGCTAAAACTGAGTCCCGCCTCAGTGTCAGGGCCGAGGGCATCAAGGGTGGAAGGAGAAACTGCATAATTGTTCCGCATGAATGTTAAGCGGCTCTCGGCCACTTTGCTATATATAGACGTTACGTTACGCTTGTACTATAAGCAGTCCCTAAGCCACCCGCCACTCAAGTGGTAGCATTGTGTCTTCCTTCCTCCATTTTTTTTTTTTCTTTTTTTTTTTTTTTCTTTTTTTTTTTCTGTCTTTCTTTTCTTTCCTTTCTGCAGGTGTGATATCCATAATACCCATTAGTATGCAGTATCAGTGGTATATACTGTAACGGTGACCCCAGAATGATGACATCAGCACAGGAGACAGCCTTTCCTTACAAGCCACCAGATCGGAGCACAAGAAGATTATATGGCATATGAGATGAGCAATGATGACTACGGCCCCTTTCTCCACTACCTTACCGGTCACAAGGTTTGGTAGGCGACCTTCTGAGTCCCCCTTCCCCTATTATTACCCCCTCTACCTCGGGTTGGTTTGCTGTGCCTGCATGGGCATGGTGGGAGGAGGGCAATGGTGATGAGTTGCCCCTTTATCGGTGTCGGATCAGTGTCTTCTCCACTTTTTCGCGGTTTCTGGTGCCTTCAGCTGCATCTGGAGTGCATCCGTTTTGGTGCGGCACCTTCTTCCTTTTGCCGTTGCCAACAAGGTGTTGTCTCGGTGTGTCTCGGGCTACATAGGGAGTCGGCTGACCTTGGGCATCAAGTGCTCAGTGTAGGTTACCTACAGGTCCTTGGTGCCTGTGGTGGGGCCCTCTGGCTTTGGCGAGCTTCCCGGCGAGCATGGTTCTGGCGTAGGTGACTGCTTTTCGGGTGATGTCGGGATGGGAGGGGAGATGGCTGTCACAGATAGGAGGAAGGGCGATTACGGTGAACCAGTAGGGTGCCAGGCTGGGGGCAGTCATCGGGGCTGGGACAGGTGCTGCTTCGGTGGGGCCTTTTGATTGGTGCGGCATGGTTAGGTAGTAGGTAACACTCTTGGCTTCTTTTGGCGGGTAGCAGGGTGAGGCCCCAGTCATCAGGGGGGGTCAGAGGGCCTGAGGCTACCCATTTCAGGCATCTTGGCTGCACTCAACTGGAACCGAGAGCTGACACGGCAATGTGACGAGGCCTGCAGGCTTTAGTAGTGGGGTATTGGAGGTTTCCTCCCACCTCACATGTAAGTCCTTTACTCATCTCAACTGGGAGAACCAGGCCCTACCCACCATGTTGTGCTTTGATGAGAGTTTTTCTTTGCCTGTCATTCTCTTTGGGGTGGCAGGGGCTATTCTATTTGGCTCAGGCATGGCCTTGTACATACGTTGGGTTCTCGGGCATGTGCTTTCGGTCGTTAGCATATGGTTGGGTTCCCCTGGTGGTAGGGAGAGCATGGTGTATAGAATGAGGTGCGGGCCAACATAGGCCCTACTGTGCCTGGCATGGTCGAGCTGCTGGACAATAGCTAGCCTAGGTTAATAGGGGGGCAGTGCTTGGTGGGTGGTGGGGGAGGGTTTTGGCCTATATGGTCTAGGTTCCCTTCCAATAAAAATCCGCGGGACTTGAGTCCGTTAA
>RBNI01005768.1:0-12153 GCA_003990745.1 Jimgerdemannia flammicorona
AAAAAAAAAAGAGCGACACAAAGGAGGTATGAAATGAAATGACAAACGAAATTTATAAGTAAAAAACATGTTGGAGACGGACGAGCCCGTAAGGATGTCTATGCCAACTTGGAAATGAACCCGAACCAGAGATAACTACTGGAGGCCGAATTTTCGGAGAAGAGAAGGGAGGAGTTATGTAGGTGCGGGAAAACGGAAGGTGGTGGTGGTAGTTAGGGACAGCGTAAAAAGGTTGGCCATATGTTACATTGATGCATGCGAAGGGTCATGGGATAGGTGAAGCGCGAGAGGAGGGTTTATCGACTGGGCCATGAGTGCCCGAGACGAAAAAAAAAAAAAAAAAATGCAAGCGTCCTTCTAATGTTGATAAATACATATGATGTGTAAGGTCAAGCCAATTGTCCACGGGCACGCGCGAGAATACCGACCACCCATAGGGGGGGTGCGTGTGTGTAGGGGGTTAGAAATGAATGTCTTTCCCATCCGACGGTCCTTACCAGGCCCCCTTTTCTTTCTTCAGCATTCTATCAGGACCAAAAATAGGTTGATGAGGAAAGCTGCCCAAAGGACCCAGAAGAACCTAACCCACTTCCAGATGTACATAATGATACGCCGGATCAACCGGAAGATTGCTCCAAAGATCCTTCCAATGAATCCGACCTTCCTCTGTGCCTTCTCGTTGCGACTGATGACCAAGGCGGATTCGGGATCCTCCTCATCGATGTCGGACAGGTAGGACGATCCAACATCGTTGTACTCGTACAAATCGTCCATCATGACGTTGGTCACCGGCTGTATCGACATCTGCGTCTGCATCATGGCCTTGTTCAACACTGGGCGACTTGCAGGCTCTGTCTAATAATATTAAATACATGCTATCATTATCTGAGCTTTTATTTATAAATATTAATAAAGTTTTATGAAATTACAGCGGGGGACTTTATAAACATCTTTACGCCGCCTTCCCAGCGCACTCGTTGAACACGTCCTGGGCGAAGGTGGTCTTCGTCGTCAGACATGCCAGGCTCGACGTCGTGCAGGCAGGAGAGAAGGAAAGACTCGCGTATGTGCAGGTGGGAGAAGGGTGTGGGCGAGTCCGGGTCGGCCTCAAAGAGCGGAGAATTGACAGGGCTTCCGAGGTGCTGACGGCGCACATTGTGGGAGAGGAGAAGGAGTAGTGGAGAGAGTAGTGGAGAGAGTAGATGAGAGAATAGAGAATGGAGTAGAAGAAGGAATAGAAGAAAGTGGAAAAGGGAGTAAAAAAGGAAGTAGAGAAGGGAGCAGGAGATAGAGTAGGCGAAGGAGAAGAAGTAGGAGAAGGAGTAGGGGAGGTGGAAGGCAAAAAAGGCAATAAGCGCTACCGGGAGAAAAAAAAAAAAAATTTATGACAGCCTATACCCAGTCCAGATTTATTAAGCACCTACCACAAGCCATCCGTGCCCACCCTCAGCGCTAGCCCGAGAATTAACTACCACCACTCAATCCCCAACACAACGCAATTTGTAAGAAATATAATTTAGAAAGTGGATTGAAAAATGTAAACATGTTTTTGTAAATACTATTGCAAATTATCCGGAATAGCATCAAAGGTCTTGTTCTCGTATTTCAACTTTATCTACTGTGCAATCCAATGGTATCACCAATTGAAGATGTGCACAAAGAAATATATTAGCCCACAACATTAACTGATTCTAATGAACAGCATTTACTAATTGTCATTTGAATGTTATTACTACAGTTTGTGTGTAAATCGTCATTTACAGTTTACTTACATATACTACTGTGAGACAAGTAATGTGGTTTCTGCAATATTTCTAATCTTCTCAAATGCATCAATCAGGTTTGTATTTTGTCGCTTCAATTTCTCAACCATGTTGCGCAATTCCTTCACTTCATTCTGTGCTGATTCCTTTAGCCCATTAAATAAGTCGAAGGAAATATTCCAGTTCTGCGGCACTTGACCTGTATGGAGGCTTGTCCTGTGACGGCGTCGTGGTGGTGGTAGTGATGCGTAATTATCTGAAGTGTGGTTTTCTGTGACAGTTCTTATTTTGTCAAGCTCATCAACTATAGTACTGCATTCTTTTGCTTCCAACATTCTGTCTCATTTCTCAATATCTCCACTTGCTTCGTCAATTCCTTCAGCGAATCAAATATGTCACTGGGAGTTGAAACCACTTGATCCAGCGAGCCAGGTGGCACTTCACCCATTGTCATCCTCCAAGTGCGGCGTTGTGGTGGTGAATCTGAGTTATATTCAGTTATGTCATCGTCATTGGTGATCTTGCGTTTGCGTTTGCCATCATGATTAATTGGTTCATCCGGCTGAATAAAAAAGATTGCATTAATATACTTCAATAATATGTTAAACCACTTACACAAATGCAAATTAAATTCTCTCACCATTTCTGGTTCAGCTATATTTTTCAGCTGCTGGGTCTGTTGCACTGCCTGTTGGAGCTGTTGCATGCTGTGAGCGCCACTATTCGCCTTGCCCTTGTCTTTGATGTGGATGGCTTCAAACTCAGCAGAATCTTGATTGTCCTCTATCTCACTAATAGGTAGATCTGCTCTTGGTGGGCTATCAATTGTTGACTCGGAAACCCACTCATTGGCGTTTGAGCCAAAGTTGGATAAATAGATAATAGAGCAAGTGTGACATCCATTTAGGTTGGAAACAGCGGTCGAGCACATCTCTTTGATACTTTGGTATTGTGTCTCCCGAATGTGAGTGCGAATAGAACTTCCCCATAACCATGTTGCATTATCCGCACATGCCACAAGGTATCCATAATGGACCCCCTGTATGCTATTGACATCTGGTATTTTCCAGCGTTTATAAGAGATCCGTCTTGCCTCATCTATGTTATGATTATATATATGTATCAGATATGAGTATATCAAAATGATATCACACACAAATATATATATTTATAATACTCACCTCCTGATGATGGTATTGGTAGATCTGAGGGTAGTATTAGAAAGGTTGTCATAATATTCTCCACTGAAAATGTGTATACTTCTGTATCACACACGAACCAAATTTGCAGCATTTCGCAGCTAATATCTATAGCATTTTCGAATACCGAGAGGCCACTAGATATATCTTTGTTTATGTTAATTATAGTCTTGATGAGTATCATAATGGCAGACATCAACTGGTCTTCATTCATAGATCTGTATAAATATAAAAGGCATGTTCAAACCATATTAGCTTCCCTTTTTAGCAATCATGCCCAACTTGTATATACAAATATTGCAAATAATACTAACCCTTCACTATACATGTAAAATGTATCGTGGTATTGTTGGGCTCGAACACTGAAGCTTCCATGGTGTATATTGCCAGTACTTTGTATTTCATGTGAAAACTGTAGGTCTGCCATAATGAAACTATTGAGGTAAAGATCAAATATGTTACCTATTTAAAGCAATCTCTCAACTTTGCGCCTTGCCAACGACATTATTGAAAATTAGCTATTGGATGTAAGTTGGTTAACTATATACAGGCTGATATCACTGTCAATACTATAGAAAAATCTATTATCCAGTGGCAAAATATTTAGTCGTCATACAACTACACACACCTGGTCACCAATGGCAAATTCATATGGCGCAAAATCATTTCCAACCATACCAGCCAATAGGGAAATCAAATATTACAAATAGATCTAATAACAAAAATAAAACAGGAATGATGACCATCGGGTATCCTCTTTGTTGCTTCGATAGATTAGCACAGCAAAAGGAATATGTACTAGAAAAAAGGCAGGGCCAAAAATGACGACAGGTGTTTTCGCTTGATTCGGAAATGTAGTATATATACTAGATTGTCAGGTCATCGACCTTTTGCTATTGGGTAGTTTAATACATTTTGGACCGATGGAAACTTTAAAATATCAGGCAAATCATTCTTTATTCAATGTATTTTCAACCTTGGGAGCAAAAAACACTGCCTCTATCTTATCCTAGGAGCATTGCATCTGAAAATACGAACAACATAGTTTTTACCTTCATATTTCCCAATATCTATACAAAACTTATTCTGGTGTTTATGTGCCTGAGGATGTTTGCTACAAGGCATAACATTTCGATGCACATATGTTCCCTGCCCTGCCTCTAGAACCCAAACTGGTGTCCCATCATCATCATTGAGGCTATTGAACCTTGCAGTCACCGACACAACAAGAGGGATATGCTGAAATTCATAACCTTCAATAGATTGCATTAGTGCTTGTACAATTCGTGCTGGTTCTAAATCATGTCGAGTGAATAGTAATGTTCGTCCGGTAGTAACTCTGTTAAATTGTAGATGGTTGATATTATTATATATATATAATACTTAATACAAATAACGTTTGAATTCAACGATTGAGATATATGTCTATAATACCTAATAAACTGACCTTTTGATAATATCAATAATCGAGGTGTGCGCCTGCAATATCTGTTCTTTGTTGTTTGATTTGGGTTGAATTACAGTACCACAGACAAGAAGAACAAGATTGATATCACTGTATTCCGACCGCTCGAAGAGAGCGTTGAAAAACTAATTACAATAGATGAATGAATGTTAGACCTAGAATTGATATATATATATATATATATATGAATAAAATATATAATTTACTCACAGTACTGTTGGCAAGTGACCATGGATTCCCATCACTATCCCGCTCAAACCAAAGATCTCCAACTTCATTCACATGTGTTTTTATAATTAGCCATTTGTGTGCATCGGATCGCCATTTGGAATGCATATCTTGTATACATTGTTGAAGAGAATTGCCACCATTAAAGATGTGGGAATAGACGGATATTTGACCTTGCTTTTATATATAAATAAATAATAAATGAGATTAGATATTTAATATTTGATAATATTATATTACAACTTCTCCCATCCAAAATATAAACACTTACGCGATATCCTCCAAATGTACTATTCGCAGCCCCCATGATAGCATTCCATGCCATTTCACTAAACTCCAATGACTGAATATCCACTTTGATATTAGCATCATACTTGATTCGAACCTAATAAAGAAATAATTTCTAATTAGAATAATATTTATATGTATATATAAACTGGTTAAAAATGATTATAATAATACTAACATCAGTCTTGTTATGCATAGGACATATCCATGTATTTTCGGGTACTCCAGAAGCACAGAGTGGTGATTTCTCGTCACTGTCATTGTGTTCAATGCATATCATATTGAGGCATCCTACAATATTGCAGGTTTCAAAGACTCGATCACCACGGCCGCACATGCAACACAAGGATGTTGGAAGTTTTCCGACATCAGATTCAGTCATAATCTGTATAAATAGAATGATAGAAGATTAATATGTTAGTTAATCTGTCATAAAAGGAGATCAAATTAATAAAAGGGAAATGTTATTGCCGAGGCAGATAGCCAGACACAATTACAACCCATAAAAATAAATAATAAAGGAAGTATTATTGCCGAGGCAGATAGCCAGACACAATCATATAACCCATAAAAATAAATAAATAAAAGGGAAATATATTGCCGAGGCAGATAGCCAGACACAATTATATAACCCATAAAATAAAATAAATAAAAGGGAAATATATTGCCGAGGCAGATAGCCAGACACAATATATAACCCATGAAATAAAATAAATAAAAGGAAAATACTATTGCTGAGGTAGAGAGCTAGACACAATTATATAATCCATGAAATAAAATAAATAAAAGGGAAATACTATTGTCGAGGCAGATAGCCAGGCACAATTATATAACCCATGAAAATAAAATAAATAAAAGGGAAATATTATTGCCGAGGCAGATAGCCAGACACAATTATATAACCCATAAAAATAAATAAATGAAGGGAAATATATTGCCGAGGCAGATAGCCAGACACAATTATATAACCCATGAAAATAAATAATAAAGGAAATATTATTGCCGAGGCAGATAGCCAGACACAATTATATAACCCATAAAATAAAATAAATAAAAGGGAAATACTATTGCCGAGGCAGATAGCCAGACACAATTATATAACCCATGAAAATAAAATAAATAAAAGGGAAATATTATTGTCGAGGCAGATAGCCAGACACAATATATAACCCATGAATAAAATAAATAAAAGGGAAATACTATTGCTGAGGTAGAGAGCTAGACACAATTATATAATCCATGAAATAAAATAAATAAAAGGGAAATACTATTGTCGAGGCAGATAGCCAGACACAATTATATAACCCATGAAAATAAAATAAATAAAAGGGAAATATTATTGCCGAGGCAGATAGCCAGACACAATTATATAACCCATAAAAATAAATAATAAAAGGAATCATCGAGGTAGATGGCCAGATATGATATACATATATGCAAAATATACCTTTGGAGCTCTTGAAGCTATTTGTTTAGATGTAGTAGGCTTTGTCGCTTTTGGTAGTGGATCAAGCAATTTGGTTGGTGCACGACCAAATGTGGATTTCTTTACTATTTGCCTGGTGCGGGCCATTGTCACTAAACAATTCAGATGAATAGGTGAAGGAAACCGTAGGTGCTATTCTGATTTCCCCCAGAACCGAGATTGCCTCCTGCCCAAGCTCACACTCAAGTGATCATCCCCCACCACAAGGAACACACTGCATCCCAGCAACATATACCAAACAACTTGGTGAACTGTCAGCAACACTTACCAACAGTGAGTCTGTCTAAGGTGGTGGGCTTGTCCGAGTTGCGTGAAGATGCCTATTGGTGTTGGGCCGAGTGCTTGTCAAATAACTTGGGCGGAACGAGCTACTGCTTATTAGTGGTGGGGAGTGGTGATGGAGATCGAAGGGCAAACTGACAAACTGCAACGCAACACTTACCAAATGACTTGGTGAATGGAGTGAAGTCGGTTTAGGTGATGGGCCTGTCCGAGTGCCTGTCAACGGAATGAGCTACTGTGTGAAGAGATAGAATGAGCTATGATCGGGTGGAATGAGCTACAAGGAAACACGTTTAGTTTCGAGTGCTTGTCAAATAACTCGGGTAGAATGAGCTGCTGCGTGATGATGCTAGTTGGTGGAAACTGACAAACTGCAACGAAACACTTACCAAATGACTTGGTGAATGGAGTGAAGTCGGTTTAGGTGATGAGCCTGTCCGAGTGCCTGTCAAATAACTCGGGCGGAATGAGCTACTGCCGGAACCGAGATTGCCTCCTGCCCAAGCTCACACTTAAGTATCCCCCCCCCTGACAAGGTTACCCTGCTGTGAACACACTGCACGCCAGCAACATTACCACGTGTTTAAGGTGATGAGCCTGTCCGAGTGCTGGGCAGAATGCGTTATGTGTGAGGTCGTCAGCTCGAGATTTGGAAGAGTGCGTCGAGATTTGTGCCTATACGAGTGCTTGTTAACGTGGGCGGAATGAGCTATTGTGTGAAGATGTACGTGCCGAGTGTCTGTCAAATAACTCGGGCAGAATGAGCTACCGAAGATGCATGTTGGTGGAGAGGGGTAGTGGAGATCCAGAGGCAAAAACACGAAAACACGAGAGTCTGACAAACTGCGACTAGCTAGATTCATGTCTGTTGTTTTCAGTACCTACCTGGTATAGCACTACTGTAAACCAGGAAATGCGTGAGAGGTGAGGAGGAAAATAGGGTAGTGTGGTGTGAAGTGGAGCAAACGCGTCTGTTTGGCTGTTCGGGTTCGGTTTGTTTTGTTTTGATGGAGCGTGAAAATCGCCAGCCCAAACAGTCACATGACGGATGGTCACATAATTGCGCGCCCAATTTTAACTATTGAAAAATGGAAGCAATATTCAATAGCTTATAAAATTGCAGCCTACAGCTAACTGCAGATTCTAGTTCTGTAATGTGGTTGAGCAAATAACTATTGACAGAGATACAGAACTACCTTTTGCTGTAAATATATATTGTCAAGAGTTATAATATGTCCAAGACAACTTCTAATTTTACTGCCTATATAATTCAGCCGTTATTGATTAGCTACGATCAGGATTGGCCTAACCTATTCAGATTAGAAACACATGGCCATTGGACCCCCGAATTTATGTTTGGGCGCATGATCAGGTGACTCATTTGGGGTGATAATTAAATTCGTAAAATGGAAACTGTCCCAGAAGCAATATTCCTATGATTGCTGCCTCTGAACTTTCATTGGACTATGGAACATTAGCTTGGTCATTTTCATCTTTTCTGATTTCATCCGGCCAGTGTTGTTTCATATCACAGACTGATATTGAGAGACACCATTGTAAACAATATTCTAGAGAGAGAGAATATTAAGATTAGCAACTATAGTATTGATATGATGTCTGTATAATTGATCGTTTGCCTACCTGAATAGTACTCAATACTTGGTAGCATCCTAATATAGTGCCCCATGATGTTGCCCCCTGTGGGAACTCGAATTCTCCGATCATTATCATACGATAAATTCCATCAAAAAGGAGATCCATTACATATGCTCTTCCTATAAATCCTAATAATAAAAAATGAAATTATTGTCAGCGCAGATTTTATTTGAGGTCAATAGCTATACCATAGATACAATAGCACTCTACTATATAGATATAAATATGTCTTACCAACTATATGCAGACCGCAAATGACAAGATTTGGTACACCATCCTCGATTGACTTATCCATGGCATTCTTCACTGTTTTACCAAGACTGACTAGATCTTGCATGACCAATGAATGTTTTTAATTTGGTAGTTTTATCTCACCAATAAGCAGCTCAACGAATATTCGGTCATGTGGTGTCCTGACGATGAAGTCTGGCTTCGTACCCCAGAGAATTGGATCAAACCTCTTTTTCATCATTGATGACGATTTGGAAGTGCTGTTTGCCCTGGAAATAGATAGAAATAAGGTTGTATTCATTGGTACTGTATATATAGTTATGTTTGCATCAGTACTTACCATTCGACTATAGTCCTTCTGTTTTTAAAAAATGATTTCAACATTGGAGCAACATTGGAGTGAATGTGAGTGTCTTCAATATTATGACTTCGTGTAAATGATGACTGCTCATTGTCAGCCCTATATGTAAGATTTGTTGCCAAGAGGGATGGGAGACATGTTGGTAGGTCCCAAACTTGGCTCAGTGTGAGCATCATGGTGCATTGGATTGGATGAGTAAGGGGGTGGGTTGGCAGATGTGTTGGTGGTTTGTTGCACATTTCGGAGTAATAAGGCCAGAGGTTGTTGGTAATCCTTGAGCCCATTTTGGAGTTGTTGATGTACCATCCAGAGGTTTTCATTTTGCCATTCTTGTGCATACTGGGGTTGAATAAGCTCGAGCTTTGTTTTGAGAGTCACGCCCATTTTCTGTAGACGGCGAATCTCCTCGACAGTTGCCCATAGGGTTGTCTGTTGCATTTGGACCTCACTTGTAAGAGAAGTGTTTTTATGCAACAGCGAGGAGTGGGTTGCCCGTTGCGTTTTGACCTCGCCTGTGAGAGCTTTCTGCAGATGGCGAATCCCCTCGACCTCACTTGTGAGAGCAGTATTCTTTTGCAGCAACATATCATAGGTTGCCTGTTGTGTTTCGACCTCGCTTGTGAGAGCAGTGTTTTTTTGCAGCAGCGAATCATGTTTAGCTTGCTGTTGTTCCTGCAGATGGCGAATCTTCTCGAGAGTTGCCTGTTGCATTTCCACCTTACTTGTGAGAGCAGTGTTGTTTTGCAGCAGCAGATTGTGGTTTGTTTGCTGTTGTTCCTGCAGTTGACGAATCATATTGAGAGCTGCCTGTTGCATTTCGACCTCACTTGTGAGAGCAATGTTCTTTTGTAGCAGTTAATTGTGGGTTGCCTGTTGTATTTTGACCTCGCTTGTGAAAGCAGTGTTCTTTTGCAGTAGTGAATTATGGGTTGCCTGTTGCATTTCGACCTCACTTGTGAGAGCAGCATTCCTTTGCAGCAATGAACTGTGTGTTGCCTGTTGCATTTCGACTGCACTTGTGAGAGCAGCATTCCTTTGCAGTAGCGAATCATGAGTTGCCTGTTGCATTTTGACCTCGCTTGTGAGAGCAGTGTTCTTTTGCAGCAATGAACTGTGTGTTGCCTGTTGCATTTCGACCTCACTTGTGAGAGCAATGTCTTTAGCAGGTATTGATGATGCAGATAGGTTATCAATGCACTTAGCATGCTGAGGTCGATGGGGTCCTTGTTCGGGTTCTGTATAATATGTACGATTTCGTGTACATCGTCGGTTCTCAAAATCTGAAATGAGATAAGGAGCAAAAGGAATAATATCTGATTCTATCATCTGTGGAAAGGGAGATAGAATATCAGTTAAAGAATATACGAGCTGTAAGTTACATTGAATATCCAATAAGCCAAGATGTGTATATTAAAAATACATACCCAAGTTCTGCGCTGTCTCTATCAGGAAAATAGAGAAGTAGAAAGAGAAATGCCTATTTAGTAAATATTGTTAGAGAGAAAAATGCTTTACAACAAAAGCAATACATACCGAGGTTTTTCCGCTCACCAGATATTCCTTCTGGCCATCGGTTCGTATTTGCATTGCAAGTATGCACATATTTTTATTGCGATTTGTCTTTGGCATTGTTAAAATATGTGGGAATAAATGTTATGTTTGAGGTAAATCTTTTATATACTGGTTTTCCTAATGTTCCAGTGTCAATATAGCAATTTGAAGATATACCAATAGCACAATTAACTAGGATACACCAATAGCAAATGGTGTATGTTTTTATTACCCTTGTTTCGCACCAACATAAATTTGCCATTGGTGACCTATGTGATTTGGAGTTACCTGTTTCATTCATTTGCTATTGGTGATGTATTACCAAGGTTCAGTTCACTATGGAAGACAACTGACTGGAAGGGTGCCCAGGATGCTAAGCAAAAGCAAGACCCAATAGCGCATGTGCATCATATTGTCCAATGGCATAACATTATGTCAGTCATACAACCATCTGTGTAACCACTGAGGAGCAGACTCTGGTTATGAGGGCTCAATTCACATATAACCTTTAGTCTTTGCAGTACACAAGACCCCAAAAACAGTCAAGTTTATAGAGATATTGTTGAAAAAAGGGACGCGCCAAAGCGTGTGCATCGAATGGAATTATTTAATTTCGCCATTGGGTCAAGTGCCGTGTGACATACTGTTCCGAAGTAGTTTAGCTTGGAGTTTATGGCCACGATGTCACAGGTGACCCAATGGGCCCGACAACTCGGTACGCTACTTTTTGCGAACAGGGCATCCAGCAGAAATCCCCAGATGAGCCACGTATGAAGTCAACCTGGCTTTTTCCGAGAACCCTGTGTTGCTCAAGAAAAGTAGCATACCGAACTGTTGGGTCATCAAGGCTTCCATTTCTTCTTGAGTGACGTAACTACCTACTATCTGAAGGACGGCCATATCGTTTTCTCCTTGAGTAACTATCTACTACTGGAGTTCATCTGAAGAACAGCACTGGAAATCCTTATGAAAGTTCAAAAATCTATTTAGAAGGCTATGGTGAATTTCTTGAGTGATGCAGCTACCTACTACCTGAAGGACAGCCATATCTTTTTCTCCTTAAGCGATGTAACTACCTACTACTAGAGTTCATCTAGAGGACAACCACACTGGGAATCTTTATGAAAGTTCAAATTTCGTTTTAAAAGGCTATAGTGGTTGAGGGCTCAATTCACATATTGCCTTTTAGTCTTTGCAGTACACAAGACCCTAAAAACAGTCAAGTTTATAGAGATACTTTGGGTTGTCAGATATATCAATTGACTGTTGGGCACATGGAATTGCTCTTGGTGCACACCCTATCCACCTGATAATGACGTTTAGGGCCCAGACCTTTGTACTCCCAACAAAAATTAATTCCCCGGAATTTAGGGTTTGAGGTTAGCGCAAAATTGTCCAGTAGAATGGCCCTTACCAACCATAAATTATCCGATTGGCTAGTTTATTTGCATGCTAACTTGTTTGTGTAAAAGGACATGAATAAGGGTATAGTGTACTCAGAATGTGTCGCTTTTCGTTTCAATACAACCACCATCAAATTTCGCTAACACCTCCCTACAATGACTCACCAGACCATTATTTGCTTAAATCTCATAAGAAATCTTCTTTATGACATCCATATTCTTTTTTTTTTTTTTTTTTTT
>RBNI01005769.1:0-12151 GCA_003990745.1 Jimgerdemannia flammicorona
GGGATGAGTCAGTGAGGAGGAGCGCGCTGATGGAACCGGGGGTGGATGGGGGCCGTATCGCTCAGGGTGCGGCAGAGGCAGTGGATGAGGAAAAGTGGATGTGGAAGACCCTAGAAGGGGTGGCGGCGGAAGAGCTGGGGGGTGAGGACTTCCGGGTGATGGAAGAGAGGCATTGGGAGGAGATTTTGCGAGGGGAGGAGGTGCCGAGGAAGATGAGGAATGAGATCCTGGCGGTCCTCTTGGAATCTGTGGAATATCAGGTAGATGATCTGCGGGAGGAGGAGCTTCGGAAGATTGCAAGCGACAGGGCACTATTCTTGTGGAACTCAAGGAAGGGACTGGAGAAGTGGCGTGCGGTCTGCTTGGATTACCGGACAGATATGGAGGTCGTGGATGGAGTGGAATGCCAGGAAATCTTGGAGGCACTGGATGCTCAGGCTGTTGCAGAGGGGGACCTAGAGGCAGAAAGGTGCTTGGATCTGGCTGGAGATGAGATGAGCATGGAGTACTAGGTTGGGAGAATCTATTCAACATTTTTCAATATGAACAGTTCAACCAGAGTATTCTCATTGAACGTTAATGGGTTACGGGGGGTTGCTAGGAGGAAGTTCATTTTTGGTTGGCTCAAGGGACTGGATGCGGACCTCTTCTTGCTACAGGATGTTCGATATGAGGAGGAGGTGGACTTACAGGATTGGACTAAGGAATGGGGGGGTGTGGCGGTTTGGAGGGGGAAAGTATGTATTCTTATTCGGAGGGGGATGGGGGACATTGTGGACATTGGACATTGGGGGTCTCGGGTGGTGTGGGGGGTGTGGAGGAGGCATGGACAGAGCTCATTGATGGTTGGGTCGTATTACTGCCCAGCTGAAAGAGGGGAGAGAGTGAATTGGATTCGCCAATTGAAAGAGGCTGGTGTATTGGAGGAAGTTGGTCTGGATTGTATGGGGGGTGACTTCAACATGGTACGGGATAAGGAGAAGGATAGGACTGATGGGGGTAGAGGTGTGCGGGGAGAAAGTGGTGGGCTGGGGGACTGGCTGGAAATAGAGCGATTGTGTTCTTTAGTGGACTCTGGTAGACACCTTTGGGCTGATCAGCGGGTATACACACACTGGGCAGCAGGGCTGGGCTCCAGGATTGACTGGATTCTGACAGCAGAGAGTTGGGGTGCAGATGTCTGGTCGGTGCTGAATGTAATATGGTGCCCATGGTCTGATCACTGGGGGCTGCTTGGTAGGGGGAGGTTTGGGGGAAATGAGGATGGGCCTGGACATTGGCGGCTAAACTCCTCTTTGTTGGAGGATAGGGCATTGTGGGAGGGCTGGAAGATGGAGGCGGTTGGGAAGATTGGTCGGTGGCAGGAACAGGGCTTGGAAATTGGAGACCGTTGGTGAAGACTAAAGGTGACTGCCCAGGGGTATTGGAGGGAGGCAGGGAAAGGGAAGTGTACTCAGCAAAGGCAGAGGGTGCTGTGGGCCTCCTGGCGTCTGGCAACACTTATGGGGAGATGGGCAGGGGTGCTGGAGGATGGGGAGGTAACTGATTGGCATATTGTGCGAATCCAACAGGAGGTTGATGAGCTTAAAGAAGTATTACGGAAGGAGGAGGAGGTGAAACTTCAGGGAATGGTGGCCTGCTTGCGGTGGCAGGGACTGGAGGAAGGGGAGAGACCTTCGAGGTTCTTATTGAGGTTATTGCAAGCAAGATGAGTGAGGCAGCGGTGGGAGGGGGTTCTGGACGAGAACAACGAGCTGGTGGTGGGGTCTCCGGCAATTCTGGGGTTGTTGCGGAACAGGTGGGGGAATTTGTGGAGTGAGGAAGAAGGAGGGATGGATGCTATGGACATTGAGAGGCAGCTGGGGGAGTGGATTCCAAACCCTGCGGAGGGACTTGGGACATTAGGTGACCCAGTGTGTGGTGAGGAGATTTGCAGAGTTTTGGCCTCGACGAGTAAAGGGACTGCCCCAGGCGAGGATGGGCTTCCCTGGGATTTTTGGCAGAAAATGGCTGGAGTCGGTGAGGTGCTTGAAGAGATGGCTGCTATGTGTGGTGAGGTTCTTCGGTCTGGTGCCTGGATTGGGGGACAGCGCTTAGGACTGGTCTCCCTGCTCTACAAGGACAAGGGGAGGCATGAGGACTGGAAGAACTGGCAGCCAATTATGCTTCTTGACATGGACCGCAAATTGGTGACCAAGATCTTAGTGTTGAGGCTGCAAGGAATCGCTCAGCAGGTGCTTGGGGTGGAGCAGCATGGGTTTGTTGGTGGGCGGTTGATTAGAGATGGGACAGCTTGGGTTCATGGCGTGATTGAAGGTGCCCAGGCGATAGGAGTTGATGGCAGGTTGGTGTTTCTGGACCAGGAGAAGGCTTATGACTGAGTGCGGAGGATATGGCTGGAGGGGGTGCTGAAACGGATTGGAATCCCACCAGGGTTCTGAGGATCGCTGATTAGCCTCTTGGAGGACAGTCAGGCGGCATTAGTTGTTAATGGCCATAGGGGAGTGACCTTTCCCCTGAGGCGAGGGGTGCCCCAAGGGGATCCCTTGTCGCCCATTTTGTATGCCCTTTCTCTGGAGCCTCTACTGGATCGAATTCGGCGTCGGATTGGGGGTTTGGACATTTTAGGGGTTAATTGGAAGGTGGGGGCCTTTGCGGATGACATGGTGGTCGGGCTGGGCTCTCTGGCGGATGTGGGGGAGCTACAGAGATCTGTGGAATGGTATGAGAGGGGCTCTGGGGCTAAGCTGAACTGGCACAAGTGTGAGACTCTAGTGCTCGGTGCTGGAATTGTTGGTAGCGAGATCATTGGGACAGTGGTACCAGCTGGAGAACCTGTGCGATATTTGAGGATCTACTTCTCGGTGTTCGGGTCCCTTCTTCCCCGAGTGTGGTGGGAGCGTAAATTGTTAGAGTGGGGAAATGTCCTGCTACGCTGGGGAGGCCGGCATATGTCCCTGGCTGGAAGGGTGATGGTACTGAACGTGTACTGGATGCCCAAGCTTTGGTGTGTTGGTTATCATTTGGATTTTCCACCATGGGTGGTCAAGGGGCTGTTGAAGATGGTGAGGTCGTGGATTTGGGGTGGGAGGCGGAGCCAGGTCAGGTGGGAGGTGCTCACACTGCCCTTGGAAAGAGGTGGGCTAGGCTTAGTGGACTTTCCTAAGCGGCTCTTATGCCTTAGAGCTTGGTGGCTGCGAAGAGCTAGCGAGCTTCATGGTCGGGAGTGGGTGCCACTTATGCAGAGATTGTGGGAGGTTCGGTACTCCCCACGCGGTGACACGGGTGATTTGCTCGCATTGGTGGCCATGGAGGGGAGCAGGAGGATGCGGTTTACAGGCTTCTGGTGGGGGGTGGTGGATAGCACGAAGAAGATTGGACTTCGGTGGAGAGGTGAGGAGGTGGAGGAGGATTGGGGACCACAGATGTGGAGGTGGGACAGGTTGCTGCTTGGTGGTGTCCTGGTGGAGGACTTTAAGCTTGGAGAGGGCCTGGAGTGTCTGCGTGGCCTAGGTGCAGACCTATGGCCTGAAGCGTGGCAGCGGGTTGGAATCGGCGAGGAGTGGGACTGGAACAGTGTCTGGCTATAGAGCAAAAGGGTGAGGCAGTGGCTGCCCCCCAAGTTCTGGCTGGTGTGGTGGCGTATTCTGCGGAGGAATGTGATGTTGAACTATCGGTCTGGGCACTTGGTGGACGGTGGCACATTCGAGTGTGAGGAATGTTTCAATGTTGGTCAGGTGGGAGGAGTAATGCAGACGCCTGAACATTGGCTTGGGGAGTGTGAGGTATTGGAAGAGTACTGGAGAGGTATTAGGGGCCAGATAGGACAGGGGGTTCTGGGGGAAGAGGGAGGGGGGAGATGGGGAGAGCTCCGCCGTCGGCTGGTGGGGGGTGTTGGGGATGAGTGGCTGATCCTTGGGTGGGCCTTGGCAATCTGGGTTGGGTTGGCTGGACATTGGGCTCATGTCTTTGAAGAAGGACGGCAGGTTAGGGTTGGGGACAAGTTGGCTCGTTGGGAATGGCTACTTTTGGACATTTTGAATGGGTGGTGGCAAGGGTGGGGGCCGGGGGGAGGGCGGTGCCAGGGGCTGGTGGGACGCATCTCGTAGAAGAGTGGTGGAAGGATTCGGGTTGTAGGTGGTCAGGTGGTGCTTGGGCAGGGGGTGCCTGACGGGGGAGGCCTGGGCCCACAGGGCATTGGTTGAAGGGAAGAGCAATATTGTATTATTAGTACTATAGACTTCGGTAATAAAGGGCAGTCCAAGTGACTATAAAAAAAAAAAGAGGTAGAACCATCAATGGAGGCAGAACTGAAACCGTCAATAGAGGCAGAATCGTCGACGATGGACAATGAAGTCAATGGAGGCAGAACTGTTGATGGAGGCAGAACTGTCGATGATGGATGATGGAGTCAATAGAGGCAGAACCGTTGACGATGGACGATGGAGTCAATGGAGACAGAACTGTTGATGATGGAGACAGAACAGTCAATGGAGGCTATGGGGGCAGAACCGTCAATAGAGTTGATGGAGGTAGAACCATCGATGGAAGCAGAACCATCGATGGAGGCAGTACTGTCGATAAGGCAGAACCATCAACGGTGGAGTCGATAGAGGTAGAACTGTCGATGGAGCCAGAACCGTCGATGATGGAGTCAATGGAGGCAGAACCGTCGATGGAGGCAGGACCATCGATGATGGAGTCAATGGAGGCAGAACCATCGATAAAGGCAGAACTGTCAATGGAGGAAGAACCATCAATAGAGACAGAACCGTCGACGATGAAGTTGATGGAGGCATTACTGTCGATGAGGCAGAACTGCCAATGGAGACAGAACCATTGACGGTAGAGTCAATAGAGGTAACCAGCCACATAATTTCGGCCTTAAATAATTAATATTTGGCTTTAAAATTAAGCCAGGCTCCCCTCGCCAATCTCCTCCAAGAGGCAGAACTGTCGATGGAGGCAGAACCATTGATGGAGGCAGAACCGTCGATGGAGGCAGAACCATTGATGGAGGCAGAACCGTCGATGGAGGCAGAACTGTCAATGGAGGCAGAACCGTCGATAGAAGCAGAACCGTCGATAATGGAGTCGATGGAGGCAGAACCATCGATGGAAGCAGAACTGTCAATGGAGGCAGAACCGTCGATGAAGGCAGAACCGTCAATGATGGAGTCGATGGAGGCAGAACTGTTGATGGAGGCAGAACCATTGATGGAGGCAGAACCATCGATGAAGGCAGAACCATCGATGATGGAGTTGATGGAGGCAGAACCATCGACGATGGAGTCGATGGAGGCAGAACCGTCGATGGAGGCAGAACTGTCAATGGAGGCAGAACCGTCGATAGATGCAGAACTGTCAATGATAGAGTTGATGGAGGCAGAACTGTCAATGGAGGCAGAACCATCGATGGAGGCAGAATCGTCGATGAAGGTAGAACCATCGACGATGGAGTCGATGGAGGCAGAACTGTCGATGGAGGCAGAACCATCTATGAAGGCAGAACCATTGATGGAGGCAGAACCATCAATAGAGGCAGAACCATCGATAGAGGCAGAACTGTCAATGGACAGAACCGTTGACGATGGAGGCAGAACCATCGACGATGGAGTTGATGGAGGCAGAACCGTCAATGGAGGCAGAACCGTTGATTGAGGCAGAACTGTCAATGGACAGAACCATCGACGATGGAGGTAGAACCGTTAATGGAGGCAGAACCGTCGATGGAGGCAGAACTGTCAATGGACAGAACCGTCGATGATGGAGGCAGAACCATCGACAATGGAGTTAATGGAGGCAGAACCATCGATGGAGGCAGAACTGTCGATGGAGGCAGAACCGTTGACGATGGAGTCAATGGAGGCAGAACCATCGATAGAGGCAGAACTGTCGATGATGGATGATAGAGTCAATAGAGTCAATGGAGGCAGAACTGTCAATGAAGGCAGAACCATTGACAATGGAGTCAATGTAGGCAGTACTGTCAATGAGGCAGAACCGTCGACAATGAAGTTGATGGAAGCAGAACTATCGATGGAGGCAGAACTGTCGATGGAGGCAGAACCATCGATGGAGGCAGAACTGTCGATAGAGGCTGAACCGTCGATGGAGGCAGAACTGTCGATGATGGACGATGGAGTCAATGGAGTCAATGGAGGCAGAACTGTCAATGAAGGCAGAACCATTGATGATGGAGTTGATGTAGGCAGTACTGTCAATGAGGCAGAACTGTCAATGATGAAGTTGATGGAGGCAGAACCGTCAATGGAGGCAGAACCATCAATGGAGGCAGAACCATCAATGGAGGCAGAACCGTGGATGGAGGCAGAACCGTCGACGATGGAGTCAATGGTGGCAGAACAGTCGATAGAGGCAGAACTGTCGATAGAGGCAGAACTGTCAATGGAGGCAGAACTGTCGATGGAGGCAGAACCGTTGATGGAGGCAGAACCGTCAATGGAGGCAGAACTGTCGATAGAGGCAGAGCCGTCGATAGAGGCAGAATCGTCGATGATGGAGTCAATGGAGGCAGAATCGTCGATGATGGAGTCGATGGAGACAGAACTGTCGATGGATGCAGAACTGTTGATGGAGGCAGAACCGTCGATGGAGGCAGAACCATTGATGGAGGCAGAACTATCGATGAGGCAGAACTGCCAATGGAGCCAGAGGAGGAAGAAGGCCCAGTGGGAGCCAAGGGAGCGAACCCAGAGCCAGTGTCAAAACGAATGGAAGACATGTGGAAAGGCGTGTATAAGGGGGACGAACAAAGAACATAACTGAAATTGCATCAGGCATTTATTACCATGCAAAAGCACGGTCCTTATATACAAAATATGACGTCCCAAAAGGGAGGACGTGCCACAACTCGGGGCGAACTGAATTAGGAACCACATGACCGCCGGAGATAAGCGGAGATAAAGGGGGAGCCAATCTCAGTTGCAGGATAAAAATCACAAACAAACACAAACAAAACAAATCCAAATCAAGATTAAAAAACATCTGTAGACCCCGGAGGGGTGAGCGCGAGCGAGGGGTGAGGCCGAAACGGAGCGAGCCGCAGCGAGCCTGAGCGAAGCGAGGGGCCGAAGGCAGCGGAGGAGAGCGGAGTAAGGCCGAGACCCCGGAGCGAGCGCGAGACCCCGGAGGGGGCAAGGATGTTTTTTAATCCTCTCCAATAGAGTCGGAGGCACCAGAAGGTGATGAAAACGCAAAATGAGAGTGATGGATTAAAGAAGAAACAGAAGGAAGATGCGAACAGGCAATCAGAGGGCGTCGAGAAAGAGACGAAAGTCCATGGCATGAAAGAGAAGAGCGCAGGACAGTGTCAGGGTGTTGAGCAATCCATCGAGCACGATCAAATGATACAACTAGAATCAGGGGTGGGAAGGAAGAGGGGGTACGGAGTGGGTAAGGGGGGAGGGAGGGGAGGGAGGGGGGGTAAAGGGGAGAGAGAAGGGAAGAGCAAACAACAGACCATTTGACCGAAGCAAGAAGATCGCGAACAATGGAAATTGGGTAGGCACGACGATGGACGACGAAGTTGCCAAGAACCCGAACAGTAGACACCTAATCAGAATGATGGGAGCAGCATAAAGCAAGACAACGAGCCTCACCACGAACATATTCAAGAAGAGTGCGACGAGGATGGTTGGACAAGAAGTCAGGGAACTGTTGAGAACGAGAAAAACGAGAATATACAACAGTCCAAAAGGGGGAAAGGGAAATGGAAAGGTCCAAAAAGGGAATACTAGTCATACCGCAAACCCAAGTAATAGAATGATGGGAAGGGTAGATACCCCGGAACACACTAGGGATATCGACACCAGCAACAGCAAAGACGATGAAGTCATCGATGTATCGGCGAAAGAAGATATCACCAGCTCGGAACACGATGGACAGAAGTGAAGAAGGATCACATATCGCACGAAGTTCATGAGCCAGGCCAACAAGGTTGGCAAGGGTGGGGGCACAATTCGTTCCCATGGCAATACCAGAGACCTGGTGGAAACAGCCAAGGGCTGACTCGAAAAAATTAGAGCAGCAGACAAGGAGGGTAAGCTCAACAATGGAAGCCAACGAAACCAGGGAATCCAAAGGGAAGACAATGGAACCCAGGAAGCGAAGACAATCATCAATCTCATCAAAACGAATAGCAGTGTAGAAGGAGGAGAAGTCACCAGAGGCCAAGTGTGAAAAACGGTGAACGGACACAATGGTGGAACAGAGAAGGGTGAGCTCCTGGGTATCACGAAGAATAGTGTACTCAGGCCCAAGACAGTGCTGAAGAAGAGCCATCCAAGAGAGAAAGAAGCAAGAAAGCCACTTCGAAATCTCAGTGGTAGGCGAACAAAAAGCAGCCGTAATAGGATGCCAAGCCAAAGTAGGCTTGTGAACTTTAGGAAGAGCATAAAAAACTGGAAGACGAACATCCGGAGAGGACAAAGAGTCCTGGAAGAAGTTAAAAATGGGGTTCGCAAATGGAGAGTCCGAAAGCGATCTAGTAAGAGCTAGAGAAACCCGAAGGAGAGTGAGAACCTCATCCAATTCAAGAGCACTAGGCTCGTAAGCCGCGGCTCGAAGGAGGACAGAAAGGCCATCAAGGTAGAGCAATTTAGGAATAAGCGCAAAACCCTGATTCTTATCAGTGACTGTGAGCAAGTGCGAAGGCAGTTGCTTAACCGATTTAAGTGCGGTACGCACAGCATGGTCCGAAACCAAGCAAGAGCGAGCGCATCCAGGAACGGACAGTGAGCAAGCCATGTCGAGGAATACGCAGTATGAAGAGACATTGGGAGGGGGGACCCAATCGCTAGGAATAAAATAGCGAGAGGGCATCTCACCACAATCCTCAAAGAAGATGGCAAGGTCAAGAGCACGATGAATGTGCAAAAGACGAGCCAGATCGGTGGAAGAGAATTGAGAGGGAGTTGCAGGAAAAACAAAGCGAGGACCCAGAGATAAGGCAAAGACTTGAAGGGGAGAAAGGGGGCAGTCAGCCGAAGAAAAGGGAGGGGACAGAAGAGCCCCAGAAGAAGAATAAACCCAAAAGTTCGGGACAAGCAACTGGGAAAGGTGAAGGGGGGACAACATGAGGAACCACTCAGGGTACACCAGAAGTGACGACGGAATCCGAGAAGGGACAGGGACACCGGGGGAGAACCAAGCCGGGGGGAAGTTTAAGAGCAGGAGGTCTTCCCCTTCCCTCTGACTTTTTTTGAAGGTGGCAAGCCCGACGAATGGGAGCACACCCCATCAGAGTGCCAGACCTTACGGCCACAGACTTTCATGCAGCCCTTGCATTCAGGGGCACGGGGAGAGGAGGCGGAGGAGAAACTGGCAGAGGAGGCGGAAGGAGAGCGAGCAGCCGAAGGGGCAGCAGTGCGGGGAACACCACCATGGAGGCAGACAGACTTGGCCAGGTGCCAGTAGGCACGGTGAAGGCGACCAGAGCAGACGGCACAAGGCCAAGCCCCAACAGGGCAAGAACCAAGTTGATGGCCACGTTTGGGGGTGGGGGGAATGGAGGAGGAAGTCTTAGCAGGTGAGGGGGACCGAGAGGAGGCCAACAAAGCCTGGTTGGGCTTGGCGGGGGTCTTGGAGGGGGCCTTGGCAGTGGCGGCGGCAAAGGAACGAACCTCACCACGAGCAGTGGCATGGGCCTCGGCACGGATGGCCTCGGAGACCGAAACCTCAGGGGAGGCAGGGAGGGGAGCAGTGGCAGCGGCGCGGGCGGCGGCGGCGGCACGAGATGACTCTTGCTCATGAAGACGAGCAACGAAGGAGGTATAGGCGAGGAGGAACCGACGTACAGTGTCGATGTCGGCGGCGACCGAGGGAACTTCGTGGATGTCGAAGCCGCAGAAGGGGGCAGCATCCAAGAGGCGAGAGGAGGCAAAGGCCACGAAAGCGGCACAGGTATGGTGGAAGGAGGCAGAAGCGGCGGCGGCAGCATTGGTGGCAGCATCAGCGGCGGTGAGCTTGGCGGCGGCAGTGGCGGCACGAACCTCTTCAGAGAGAGCTTGGCGGCGGGCCTCAGGGAGAATGGAATATCGAACGGCAGGCAGAGCCACAATGTCGACGTCACGGCGGAGACGAGCCTCCTTGGCGGAGAGGGCAAGAACCGACCGGAACTGGGAAAGGAGCGGACGACCAGAAGGACGAAGGTCCAGAGGAAGTGAGAGAACAGTGGATGAGACATAAGACTCAAATGAAACAGTGGCAGGGGTGAAGGCGGGGGGAGGGGGAGGAGGAAGAACCTCATCCATGAGCTCGTCGACAAGGACGGTGGCCCCGAGGGCAGGCGGTACAGCAGAGGAGGAAGAAGGCCCAGCGGGAGCCAAGGGAGCGAACCCAGAGCCAGTGTCAAAATGAACGGAAGATATGTGGAAAGGCGTGTATAAGGGGGACGAATAAAGAACGTAACTGAAATTGCATCAGGCATTTATTGCCACGCAAAAGTGCGGTCCTTATATACAAAATATGACATCCCAAAAGGGAGGACGTGCCACAACTCGGGGCGAACCGAATTAGGAACCACATGACCGCCGGAGATAAGCGGAGATAAAGGGAGAGCCAATCCCAGTTGCAGGATAAAAATCACAAACAAACACAAACAAAACAAATCCAAATCAAGATTAAAAAACATCCTTGCCCCCTCCGGGGTCTCGCGCTCGCTCCGGGGTCTCGGCCTTACTCCGCTCTCCTCCGCTGCCTTTGGCCCCTCGCTTTGCTCAGGCTCGCTGCGGCTCACTCCGTTTCGGCCTCACCCCTCGCTCGCGCTCACCCCTCTGGGATCTGTGGATGTTTTTTAATCTCGATTTGGATTTGTTTTGTTTGTGTTTGTTTGTGATTTTTATCCTGCAACTGGGATTGGCTCTCTCTTTATCTCCGCTTATCTCCGGCGGTCATGTGGTTCCTAATTTGGTTCACCCCAAGTTGTGGCGTGTCCTCCCTTTTGGGACATCGTATTTTGTATATAAGGACCATGCTTTTGTGTGGTAATAAATGCCTGATGCAATTTCAGTTACGTTCTTTGTTCATCCCCCTTATACATGCCTTTCCACATGTCTTCCGTTCATTTTGACACTGGCTCTGGGTTCGCTCTCTTGGCTCCCGCTGGGCCTTCTTCCTCCTCTGCAACTGGGATTGGCTCCCCCTTTATCTCTGCTTATCTCCGGCGGTCATGTGGTTCCTAATTTGGTTCGTCCTGAGTTGTGGCACGTCCTCCCTTTTGGGACGTCGTATTTTGCATATAAGGACCACGCTTTTGCGTGGCAATAAACGCCTGATGCAATTTCAGTTACGTTCTTTGTTCATCCCCCTTATACACACCTTTCCACATGTCTTTCGTTCATTTTGACACTGGCTCTGGGTTCGCTCCCTTGGCTCCTGCTGGGCCTTCTTCCTCCTCTGTCCCCCTTATACACACCTTTCCACATGTCTTCCGTTCGTTTTGACACTGGCTCTGGGTTTGCTCCCTTGGCTCCCGCTGGGCCTTCTTCCTCCTCTGCAGAGCTGTCGATAGAGGCAGAATCGTCGATGATGGAGTCGATGGAGGTAGAATTGTCGATGATGGAGTCGATGGAGACAGAACCGTCGATGGATGCAGAACTGTTGATGGAGGCAGAACCGTCGATGGAGGCAGAACCGTTGATGGAGGCAGAACCGTCGATAGAGGCAGAACCGTCAATAGAGGCAGAACCATCGATAGAGGCAGAACTGTCAATAGAGGCAGAACCATCAATAGAGGCAGAACCATCGATAGAGGCAGAACCGTCGACGATGGAGTCGATGGAGGCAGAACACTTGATGGAGGCAGAACCATCGATGATGGACAATGGAGTCAATGGAGTCAATGGAGGTAGAACCGTCAATGAAGGCAGAACTATTGATGATGGAGTTGATGTAGGCAGTACTGTCGATGAGGCAGAACCGCCGATGGGGGCAGAACCGTCAATAGAGGCAGAACTATCGATGAGGCAGAACTGCCAATAGAGCCAGAACTATCGATGATAGAGTCAATGGAGGTATATAGAACTATCAATGATGGAGTCAATGGAGGCAGAACCATTGATGGATGCAGAATTCCAATGCTTGCAACAGCTCCCGCTGGCTCTTTTATCTTGCATTTTTTTTTTTTTTT
>RBNI01005770.1:0-12150 GCA_003990745.1 Jimgerdemannia flammicorona
TTCCCCCCTACCCCATCCCTATGAAAGACCACCTTGCTGCCCATAATTGCCACCCTCCCACTGCTCTGCCTGCAGATCCTCATCACCAAACCCCGTCGTCGGCCCCCCTGAGGACCCCAACCCACCCACCACCCAGTCAGCAAGTCCTCCAATAGCTCTTCCCATCTTAACACCTTCTCCCCCAGCCCCAGCCGCTGACCCTCCTCAAATACAAAGAGCCAATGACCCGCCAGTCCTACCCATATGGCTAGTACCCACCCTACAGTGAGCCAACTATTACCCACCCCACCCACAAGCCGAGATCGCAAGTCCTCCCATCTACCCCCCTCTCCCACCAATCTATGCCCTAAACCCAGCCGATTCCCTATCTCAGCCCAAAAGTCCCCCAGAACCTTGCACTCTCCTAGCCAATGTTCCGGCGTCTGTACATAACCCCCAGCTTGCCCAACATCATAACACTCCTCGCATTCAAATTGTCCTCCATCCACCAAATGCCCTGAACGGAAATTCAGCATGACATTCCTTCGCAACATTCTCCACCACACCACCCAGTACTTGGGGGGAAGCCACCGCCGTACCTCCGCACTCCAGGACCATACACCAGCCCAGTCCTACTCCTCGCCGATCCCTACCCCCTGCCAGCCACCCGGCCAAAGATCCTGGCCAAGCCCCTGCTGGCACTCGACCCCTTCCTCAATATCAAATGCACCAAGTGGAGCACCTCCTAGTAGCACTCTATCCCAACGCTACATATTCAGTCCCCACACTGCCTCCCCCTCATTGCCTTGCCAGCGCAGGCCAATTCGGTGTGCCCCATCAGCCATGCCCCACCAAAAGCCCTTAAACCTCAACCGCCGAATCCCATTCAACCCCACCAAAGAGAGCAGATCGCCGGAAGACCCCCGAGGAGAAGTCCGCATCTCCCATACCTTCTGCATCAGAGGCACCCAGCTCCCACCCCGCAGTTCCACAGCTCTCTTCAGCCACCAAGCTTACAAACAGTGCAACTTTTTAGGCAAGTCCACCAGCCCAAGACCTCCCCTGACTACCGGCCTTGCAAGAGTATCCCACCTAACCTGGGACCTCCTCCCCGCCCAAATCCAATCTCTAGCCATCTTCATCAGCTTCTTCACTACCCATGCTGGGAAGTCAAGGTGATATGCCATATACCATAGCTTGGGGAACCAGTAAACATTCAAAATCGATACTCGCCCTGCTAGAGAGATATGGCGACCTCCCCATCCCCAAAGGGCCTCCCCCCAAGTGTTCACCCAGCTCTCCCACCACCTACGTGGCAAGACAGAACCATATACAGAGAGGAAAATGCCCAAGTACTGCACCGCCTCACCAGTAGGGACAATTGTTCCAATGACGTCCCCACCCACCAGCCCATTTCCAAGCACCATTGTCTCACACTTATGCCAGTTAAGCTTCGCTCCCGAGTGGGCCTCATACCATTCCACAGTCTCCTGTAGTGCCTCTATATCTGCCACCTCCCCAAGTCCAACCACCATATCATCCGCAAAGGCCCCCACCTTCCACACTATACCATATATAGAGAGCCCCGCCACCTTCCGGCGAATCCTATCCATCAAAGGCTCCAGCAAAAGGGCATACAGAATAGGGGACAGTGGATCCCCCTGAGGAACCCCTCTTCCCAAGGAAAACGCCCTCCCATGGTGACCATTACACGTCAAAGCTGCCCGACTGCCCTCCAGCAGACTCAACATAGAGGCGCTGAACCTTGGGGGCACTCCAATTCGGTCCAACACCTTGCCCAGCCACACTCACCATACACGGTCACAGGCCTTCTCCTGATCCAAAAAGACCAACCTGCCATCCAGGCTGCAGGTCCGGGCCCCTTCAATTACACCATGAACCCATGCAGTTCCATCTCTTATGAGCCTACCCCCAACAAAGCCCCGCTGCTCCTCCCCCAGCACCTGTTGGGTGACTCACTGCAACCGTGTGACAATCACCTTAGTCACCATCTTCCTGTCTATATCCAGGAGCATGATCGGTCTCCAGTTCTTCCAGTCTTCTCTCCTCCCCTTCTCCTTGTATAATAAGGCCACCAGCCCGAGATCCTGCTCCCCCACCCACTCACCGCTCTGAAGGACATGGTCACAAAGAGCAGCCATCTCCCCCAAGACTCCAGGGACATCAACCATCTTCTTTCAGAAGTCCCATGGCAGACCATCCTCCCCAGGTGCTGTCCCTAGTTTAGTAGCTGCCAAGACACTCTGAATCTCCTCCTCCTGCACCAGTAAGATCAAGTCCCCCAGTCCATCTACCTGTGGCGGCCTCCACTCTTCCAGTGTGTCCACAATCTCTGCTGCATCAGCACCCCCATCTCCCTCACTCCACAAGCTCTGCCATCTCTCCTTCAACACCCCTAGGATTTATTGTGTGCCATGTACCATATCCCCATCTGCATCCAAAATCCCATCCCACCGATGTCGCACTCTCCTGGCTTTGAGAAGTCTCGATAGATATCCAGTAGGCCGCTCCTCCTCCTCCAGCCCCTGCCACCGTAGTCTAGCAGCCATGCCCCGCATATGGTCCTCCTCCTCTTCCCTCAACACCTGTTATAACTCCACAATCTCCAATTTCGCTCTCTCTATTCTCCAATCCTCCACCCCAACAACAGTAAGCAGATCCACCCAATCCATTTGTAATCTCCTCAGCCTGTTGGAAGCCCACCTTGTACGCCTCCTCCTCTGTCTCCCAGCCTCTCTACCAGCCTCCCTCCAATAAACCCTCGCAGCCTCTTTCAATCTCAACCAGCGGACATCCACAGGCAAACCCTCATGCCCCCAGGCCGAAATCTTTGCCTGAATATCCACTACCCACACTTCCCACAACCCCTGCTCAGCCAGCAGGGAGGAGTTAAGGTGCCAATGTCTGGGTCCATCTCCACTCCCCCCAAACTGCCCCTGCCCCAAGAGTCCCCAGTGATCAGACCATGGGCACCACTCAACCTCCAATGTCTTCCAAACATCCGACCCCCAGTACTCCGCCATCAGAACCCAATCAATCCTCATGCCCAAGCCATTCACCCAATGTGTATAGACCCTCGCATCCCCCCACCTCTTCCTGCCCATATCCCCCAATGAGCTCAGCGTCTCCACCTCCTCCCATGTATCCAGACCTCCACTTCGGCCTCCAGCACTCCTCCCTCCATCAGTCCTGTCAAGATGCTGATCCCTAACCATATTAAAGTCTCCACCGAGTATATCGACCCTTTCCTCCAAGAGAATACCCTCCTCCAACAGCTCTCTTATCCATGCAACCCTCTCACCCCTAGCCGCAGGGCAGTAGCAGGAGCCCACCTTCACTGATTCCCACCCTGGCCGATGCCAATCTCCCCAGACCAAGCAATCACCCCAGCTCCGGATGTCCCCCAATTCGCCCCTGCCCTTCCTCACCAAAATCGCTACCCTACCAAACCAAGCCATGGCCCCACCCCACTCCCTAGTCCACTCTATCCGATCGTCCTCATCCTCACATCGAACATCCTGCAGTAAAAAGAGATCAGCCTCCAATCCCTTGAGCCAAGTAAAAATGTTCTTGCGCTGCCCAGAGCCCCGTAACCCATTCACATTCAAAGATAAAATGTTGGTTGTACTGTTCATAAGGAATGAATATAGAAAGTGGTCCCCTCCTCTACAAGTCCGCAGTCCGCACCTCCTGCACTAAGTCCAAGTTGTGTTCCGCAGCCAGCTCTCTCTCTCCTGCTTCCTGTGCTGCCAATGCTCCCAGCAGTTCTACCATTGCTCCATCCTCCTGCTCCTCAAATTCTTCTCGATACTCCAGACAGGCCCCCTGCCAGAGCTGCAAACCATGATGCTCCACCCAGCAGTATGCAGCCCGCTCACCAGCAACCGCCCCAAGTTCTGCCTTCCTCACCTCATCAACCTCATACCCCTCCTCCTCCAGGAAAATACTCAGAATCTCCACCTTCAGTGCTGCCTCCACTCCATCACCACGCAGAATCCTCGCCCAATGCTCCTCAGGCATCACCCGCAAGTCCACTTCTCCCAAAGCTTCAGCCGTCAGATTGTCCATCACCGTGCGCAACCACAGCAGGTTCCCCACCTCCTTCCCTCCCGGGGTCTCTGGCCGCCCTGCTTCCAGCATTGTAGTGTCAGCTCCAACACTAGCAGCCTCATCCCACTCCTCCTCAGGAACATCCACCAGCTCGTCCTCGCTGACCACCACCACCTGACCCCCTTGCCCCACATCAGGAACCCCAAAGCACACCTGCTGGGCCCCCTGCATCTTTGCATCCATCATCGGCCCTCGCTTCCCAACCGGGCCCCTCCTGATAAGTGGGGGGGGGGTGGCATCCAACTCCAGCTCCCACACCTCAAAGGTACCATCCGCAAATGGGTTCTTGCCCTGCGGTGATGAGATATAGAAGTACCACTCGATGAATATTGTGAGATATTTAACAACACTAAGTGATTTGAAAATCCCTCTTATACATAGAAGAAATATCTTTTAAATTTTTTTTTTTTTTAGTTAGAGAGTTCACAAATAGTTTATAAACTCACCATAATATATATTATAATCATATACATCAGTTGTTGATATTTGGCTGCAGTTATTTGACTAAGATTTGAAATTCCAGTAGAGAATTTTTTGAGCTCAAGATATCAAGGAATAAGTTGAATACAGAGATCTAGCTCTAGTATAAGTATATTTATCATATATATCAAAATGAACTCTGATAAGATTAAGAGTTAGATTGACCAGATGTTCCCAGATACCTTTTTTCACTTAATGAAGCATATCAGGTGTAATTATTGAATAAATGTTTATAAGAGGTAGTTCCCATAGTGCATTCTGGAGTTTGGTTGACAGATAATATAATTGTTAGTAAAAAATATTTATTGGAGAACAAGCAAATTTAATATATACAGTTAGTCCCTATAATCCATGCTCTTGAAAGCTCTTCTCAGCTATTTTGTATTTGTCTTTTGAATGTTAAATTTGTGTATTTACTACTGCTCTCTGCATCTCAGGAACTGTTCTGTAATAGACGGGTGAACGAATGAGACGCGGCGAATGATCACGTGACCCATCGAAGACATCACAATCGAGCGACATATGACCGAAGAGAATGACACGAATGATGCAAATAAACGATATCCAGCTTATCCCCAGCAATTGGCACCACAGCAATCTCTATAGCAAACACTGCAGCAACTGATCATAAGGTCCTGATCACAAAGGTCCTGATCACAAAGGTCATGATCACAAACCTCATCCATAGTCACCAAATTAGTCACTCATACTTAGTCAGAAATTGTGAACTAGCTATATGTGTTTGAGAAGGGCCAGAGGTTGGCACTTGGGGTATGAGTTGTGAGGTGGGAATGGTTGTTGTTAGATCTTTTAAATAGATGGTGGTATCTGGAGAGAGGCTTCATTAGAGATTTGTGGAGAAGATCTGTAGGCAAAGTAGGAGAAGAATTGGGGTGATAGAAGAGATAGTGATATTCCAGAGAGATGGAGAGGGGAGGAGAGCTCTATGTGGGTTTGGGTAAGGGATTCATCAGTATTAATATATATCATAAATTGGTTGGAGGTGTTTAAGTGACTATAAAAAAAAAAAAAAAAAAAAAAAAGTAGAGTAAGAAATAGTTTGAAAGTATAGATTAAAATAAGCAGATTAGTATCTTAGTATTGACAAGAGTGAGCTGGTAGAGATAGACACTTATAATAGGTACTTGGTGTAGAAAAGATTGAAAAAAGGGTTAGTAATAGACTGATAGTAGGCTTTATATATATTTCAGTAGTTGGTAGAGAGAAAAAACAGTAGGTAGAGGAGTAGATGGTCTGAGATAATTTGGAGAAGATGGGGTGGAAATTTTAGAGAGTGATTTTAATATAATAAGAGATAGGACATTGGACTTTTCTGATAGTGGAGCTGGAGTAGTAGTCTTTTAAAAACTATTAAGATAACTTTATATAGAAAAGAATATAGGTTTGATTTATAATATTTAACAGTAAAGTAGAGATGAGTTAGGGCCCTTCACTTGATAGTATGCTATCAGAGATAGGTTAGTAGAGATGAGGATTGACTAGGTACTGGTAGCTGAATACTAGTGTAATATACTAGATACTATAGAGATGTAGTAGTGCTCCTGGTCTGATCACTGAGATATAGAAGAGAGAGGCAGATTTCAGGTAGTTGGTAGTAATAGAGAGCACTGATATCTAAATATAGTATTACTCAGAAGACAGTTAAAAAAAGCTGATTTATTAATATAGCTAGACAGAAGATAGTAAGATGAAAAAAAAGTTAGCAGACTATAGCAGATTAGTAGAGAAGATTTAAATATTTGACAGGAGCCTACTAGAGAGATATTGGGGAGGTTATAGGAAAGAAATAAAGATACAGAGAGAGAAGGATTGAGAGAAGACTGTGGTAGAGATTGAAGTTGATAAAAGAGATAGTATAGATAGGAGAGGTATTTCAAAAGTTGACTGAGGAAGTAGTTGAGTTATAGTCTGATCTGAGAGTTGCTGAAGATAGAGTGATAGATAGACTGCTTGCTTAGCTGAGGGCCAGACAGCTGAAGTAAGAGAATAGATTAACTAAGTTTCTGTCTAGTATCCTAAAGACCAGAAGAATAAGATACAACTGGACTTCAGTATTATGAGATAATAGTGTTGAGGTCTCAGAGATTGCTGATATGCTTGAGAATATTTCTAGATAGTGGCAAACTCTCTGGCAGAATGAGAATGGACTTGAGGAAGTTAGAGAGATAGAGAATATGAATGAATCTGATAAGAAACTAGTTAGTAATAGTAATATCAGAGATAAGTACTATGGTAATAGGTAAGATATCTCTGGAGGAGATACTTGAGATATTGAAAAAGATATAGATTAGATTATCATCAGATAAAGATGGGCTATCATAGAAGTTCTGAAGAGAGTTCTGGGTGGAGTTTGATAAATAGTTAGTTAAGATGGTAAACAATATATTAAATAAGGACAGCTGGGTTAGCAATGAATTCTTGGGGATAATCTCTTTACTATATAAGAAGAAAGAAGTTAGGAGAATATAGTATAACTGGAGGCCAATCATGCTGCTGAATGTGGATCAGAAGTTGGTCTTAAAAATCTTAACAGAGAGAATACAGTAGTAGATTGATAGACTAGTTGATGAGAAGTAGTATAGCTTTATAAAAGAAAGATAGATTAATAACAGTACTACCTAAATATAGAATGTTCTGAAGGACTGCTAAAGTTATCAAGTAGATGGGCAGATAGTTTTGAGAGATATAGGATTATCTGAAGGTAGTACAATAGAAGGTTGGATTTGATATTATAGAGGCCAAGAGGCTGATGAATTTAGTACAGAGCTATTAAGTAGTAATTTTAATAAATGGCTAGAGTGGACCAGAGTTTGTATTAGAAAGAGGTCTTTTATAGAGAGATCTACTCTTCACTCTCTTTTATATACTCTTATTTAAATCTATACTAACTTGGCTAAAGAGATAGCTGACTGAATTGAGGATGGAGAGAGTAATATAAAAGCTGAGAGCAAAGACTTCTTTTGCTTAAACCATATAGAGTAAGTTAAGTCACATAGATATCTTTTAGTAAAAAGCAATATATTTGAAAGTTTTTACTTTATCTATACTGATATATAAAATATAGCAGAAGTCTGACAATAAGATATAATAAGTTTTATTACAATTTGATAAGTTTTAATAAGATGTAAGCCAAAGTCTATAGGCTCAGAGCATGTGAAGAGAAGAAGACCTGGGCTGGGCCTTTTCAAGAATTTTTCAGTAGCCACTGAGGCTGAAGATACTGAGGATAGTAGAGATTGACAGAGGAGAGCTACTGAGATAGAGGTAGGAGACTTCTTTTACTTAAACCACATAGAAAAAGCTAAGCTATACAGATATCTTTTCATAAAAAACACCATATTTTCAAGATTTTGCTTCATCTATATAAATATACAAGGTGTGGCAGAAGTCTGGAAATAAGATATAATAAGTTTTATTACAATTTAATAAGTTTTAACAAGATAGTAAGCCAAAGTTCAATTGGCTCAGAGTACTTAGAGAGAAGAAGGCCTATTTTGGACCTTCTTAAGAGTTTTACAGTAGTCACTGGGGCTAGAGGTACTGGAGATAGTAAAGGTAGATAGGGGAGAGTAGTTGGAATGAAAGACTGGTATACTATAGTAGGGGGCAGGAGAGCTGCAGCCAGGCCCATGGTAGCAGGATAAGAGAGATATAGTATTGACAGAAAAGAGAGTCAGATGACCTATCAGATATCTAACAGGAGTCAGAAATAGAAGAGTATAACTAGTATAACTTATAGTATAAGAGAACACTTTATTAGAGTATTATTATGTAGTTTTAGAATAATTTTTTGAAAGTTTTAGTTATTATAGAAGATTTTTTTTATTAAATCAAGATTTATTTTATATAAAGTATATTCTCTATATTTATTGATTTCAAGATTGAGTTAATATCTCAATCAAAGTTCTTTTCTTAGATTTATTCTGAATATTCAGAATTTTTATTATTTTAGAAAGTTTCAAAAACTAAAACTAGCTTAGTTGAATTAGTATATTATTATAGACAATATCTAATTAGGAAATTTTTGAAATTAGTTAGAAGTAGAACTTAATATAGTTTTACTATTTATAATATTTCTATTAACTAATACTCAGAGTAGTATCTGAAGAGATATTGGTGTGTGAAATTATTCATACTTAGACTGTCTGGATTCTAGATTAGTTCTTGACTCTGGATAGAGATCTGAGAGAGAGGGTACTTATATTAATAGAAAGCTATCTGAGCTAGACTAAATATAAATTTGGTACTTTAGTACTGATAAGTTAAAATATAGTCATATAGTACAAATTATAAACTGATAGATCACGAATTTATCTAACTAATGAGTCAGAATATAGTAATATAATACTAACTAATCTAACAATACTAATGACTATTAAGCTATATAAAGATTTATATACTTTCTGAATATTCATTGATGAGATCATTATTAATATTATTATCTCTGATGAAATAGTAGCTAGAAAGAGTAATTCTTAGACTATACTTCTATACTCATTTATATAGAAATATATAGTACTTAAATATTTTTTTCTTATAGATCTTTAGATTGAGAATCTTTTATTAGTAGGTAGTTATTTTGTCTTAAAGTAATTATCTCTCTTTCTTTCTATATATATAGATACTATAAATTTATTCTCTTATTATAGTAAAGATTGATACTATATTAGAGATATCAAGATTGATATTTAGTTTATATATATTGAATTCTATAAGTTAAAAGTTATATTAATTTTAAAAATAATTTTTTTTAATTATGATCAAATTAATTTTAAAATCTTTCTAGTTTAGTCTTTATATATGTATAATATATTAGCTCAATATAGATATATAATAGGTAAGATAGTAATAGTATCAATATATATATTGGCTTAAGTCTCTAGTTACTTTATTAAAATTAATAAAATGTTTAGTTATATAACTTAATAAATCTATAAACTTATTCTAATATATAAGTATATATATCAAAGTATTAAATATTTTAAGCTAGACAAAGTTCTTTCTTTAAACTTTTGAGTAGTAAATCTTTTAATATTAATAGTATACTAAAGTTAAATTTATTGTAATATATTAGCTCAATAAAGATAAATTACAAGATTGGGACTATTATATAGATTGGCTTAAACTCTCAGTTATTTTGTTAAAAAGCAACAAAATGTTCAATAATTTGTAGTACAAATTTATATAATATGAGTAATTTGAGCAATTTTTTTTTTTTTTATAGTTGAGCAATTTTCTTATAAGGATAAGTTCTTGAGATATAGATAATTTTTTTATAAAATATAGTATTAATTTCAATATAGTATAGGTAGTTTCTTTTTTGAATAATTTCTATATTATATATTGATTTTTTTTTAAATAATTTCTGTATAATAATTTTAGCAATTGTGATATGAGTAATTTAGTAGACTTTCTTATTAGGTAAATAACTCAGAAAATATAAATTTTTCCTGAATCAGCAAACTTCTGGCTTTATCTAATAAGTATATTAAACTATAATAAATTTCTCTTCTGGCTTCTTTAACAAGTAGACTAAAAATATACAATGACCTTTCACTTGGACCAAACAGTTGGCTCCGCGTCTAAGCCACCAGGATGGTGAGCTTCTCAAGTTTTGGAGGCCACAAATATAGGCTCCAAGGAGTGCCGATAGGTGTACCTCATCCCTTAGGTATAGGAGTCTCACCTGGTCTTTTCGGCGTAGCCATAGCTTTTAGTTTCAGCAAGTTACAAGGATTTCAAGAATTTCGGTACAAGACGGGCAAAACGGGCAAGATGGGCAACACAGGCAAGACGGCAAGATGGGCGACATGGGCAAGATGGGTGACATAGGCAAGATGGGTGATATGGGCAAGATGGGCAAAACAGGCAAAATGACATGGGCAAGACTGGCAAAATGGGCAAGATGGGCAACATGGGCAAGATGGCAAGACAGGCAACATGGGCAAGATGGGCAAAATGGGCAAAATGATAGGGCAAGACTGGCAAAATAGGCAAGATGGGCAACACGGGCAAGATAAGACAGGCGACATGGGCAAGACGGGCAAAATGGGCAAAACGATAGATAAGATGGGCAAGACAGGCAAGACAGGCAAGATGGGTAAGATGAGCAAGAAGGGTAACATGGGTAACACTGGCAACATGGGCAAAATGGGCAAGACGGGTAAGATGGCAAGACGGGCGACATGGGCAAGACGGGCAAAACGGGTAAAACGACATGGGCAAGATGGGCAAAATGGGCAAAACGGGCAAAACGGGCAAGATGGGCAAAATGGGCAAGACAGGCAAAACAGGCAAAACAAGCAAGACAGGCATAATGGGCAAAATGGGCAAGATGGGCAACACGGGCAAGATGGCAAGACGGGCGACATAGGCAAAACAGGCAAAACGGGCAAAACGACATGGGCAAGACCAGCAAAACAGGCAAGATGGGCAATACGGGCAAGACAAGACAGGCGACATGGGCAAGACGGGCAAAACAGGCAAAATGACAGGCAAGACGGGTAAGACAGGCAAGACAGCAGCTCTTTTCTCCGCTACCTTACTGGTCACAAGGTTTGGTAGGCAACCTTCTGAGTCCCCTTTCCCCTATTATTACTCTCTCTACCTCGGGTTGGTTTGCTGTACCTATATGGGCATGGTGGGAGGAGGGCAATGGTGATGAGTTGCCCCTTTATTGGTGTCAGATCGGTGTCTTCTCCACTTTTTCGCAGTTTCTGGTACCTCTGGCTGCATCTGGGGTATACCCGTTTTGGTGCGGTGCTTTCTTCCTTTTGCCGTCGTCAACAAGGTGTCATCTCTGGTGTGTCATGGGCTATGTAGGGTGTCGGCCGACCTTGGGCATCAAGTGCCAGTGTAGGTTACCTGCAGGTTATTTGGTGCCTGTGGTGGGGCCCTCTGAGCTTTGGCGAGCTTCCCGGCGAGCGCGGCGCTGGCATAGGTGACTGCTTTTCAGGTGGAGTCAGGATGGGAGGGGAGATGGCCATCACAGATAGGAGGAAGGGTGATAACGGTGAACCAGTAGGGTGCCAGGCTGGGGGCAGTCATTGGGGCTGGGGCAGGTGCTGCTTTGGTGGGGCCTTTTGATTGGTGCAGCGTGGTTAGGTGGTAGGTGACACTCTCGGCTTCTTTTGGCAGGTAGCGGAGTGAGGCCCCAGTTGTCAGGGGGGGTCGGGGGGCCCGAGGCTACCCATTTCAGGCGTCTTGGCTGCACTCAACTGGAACTGGGAGCTGATACAGCAACGTGATCGAGGCCCACAGGCTTGAGTAGTGGGGTATTGGGGGTTTCCTCCCGCCTCACATGTATGTAAGTCCTTTACTCACCTCATCTGGAGAACCTGGCCCTACCCACCGTATTGTGCTTTGATGAGGGTTTTTTCTTTGCCTGTCATTCTCTTTGGGGTGGCAGGGGCTATTCTATTCGGCTCGGGCGTGGCCTTGTACATATGTTGGGTTCTTGGGCATACGCTTTCGGTCGTTAGCGTATGGTTGGGTTCCCCTGGTGGTAGGGAGAGCATGGTGCGCAGAATGAGGTGTGGG
>RBNI01005771.1:0-12149 GCA_003990745.1 Jimgerdemannia flammicorona
TCCTTTCTTCAACCGAGGCACCTTGGTGGTTCCTTGACCTTGAGGTTTGGCGGGCAGCAGGCATTTCGTTTGTGGTAAGTCTTTGAGCTATTTTGGGATTGGTGGTTCTTGTTGGTTGCTGCTACTGTGGTTCCTCGATCCTTCTTTTATATTCTTCAGGATGCTTGTGCTGTGGTCACAATGACTCACAGTTGGTCATCGTTGCTCATCTCGTATGCCGTATGATCTTCTCGTGCTCCGATCTAGTGGCTTTGCAAGGAAAGGCTGTCTCCTGTGCTGATGTCATCATTCTGGGGTCACCGTTACAATACATATCTCAATTGCTAAGCAAGAAAGCTGATAATAATAATAAGTATAAAGATGACAATCTTATTCTAAAAGAATTGTAGAGTAGAACTAAGTCAAATATATTCCATTTATATATATTTAGATACAATGCATATATTCTCAACAAAAGCAATATTAACTAGTATAAATTTGAGCTAAAGGTGGTCAAGTATATACTCCTTAGATATAGCAGGAAATAATAGGCTTTGGAATCTATATATAAGATATATAGTGATTTTGTATGATATATAATTTAATAAAAAAGAAAATAATAAGGAGATCTACATGAAAATACCCATGGAAACCTCTATATCTATGTTCCAACTAGTACTGTCAACATCTCTGATGATTCTAGTGATTAATCAAAACTATTTCTAACTACTATATATGTCTGAGCCTGAGTTGTCTGAGCTAAGGATCACTGAGATTAAAGATAAAGATGATGATAGTGAATTCTACAATAATAAAGAATCTTCTATAAATGGTAAACAAATGCACAAGTACTCTAATGTATACCAAGAGATACATTCAGAATTAGGAGGTTATTGGGACATACCAGTGAGTTCTAGACAGCAATAATATCAAGACCATATATATGAGCTATACTAAAGCATATAAATATACATATATTATGATATCTTCTGATAAGCCAAGCACATATGATAAGGCTATGCAATGCTCTGATAATAAGAAATAGAAATATATGATAGATGAGAAATATGATTTACTTATTAAGAATAGTATATGAGATCTAGTATCTCTTCTGCCAAACTGTCAAGCAATCAGATCCAAGTGGGTATATAGGATAAAACACAATGCTGATAGTAATATAGAGTAGTATAAAGCTTATTTCATTGCCAAGAGTTATTTACAGGATTATGGCATAGACTTCAATGAGATATTTTTGCCAGTATTCAAGCTTATTTTACTTAGAATACTCCTTATAATTAGTATAGTGTATGATCTCAAAATCCATCAAATGGATATTAAGATAATATTCCTGAATAGTGATATAGATACTGAACTATATATCTTTCAACTGCAAGAATATAAAAATGGCAAGCTTATATGCAGATTATATAAGAGATTATATAGTATTAAGTAAGTAGTATAGCTATAGAATAAAAGAATTGATAGATATCTTCTTGAAAATAGATTTATGCATTATGAAGCTGATAATTGCATATTCCTTATTCTGTAATATGATGTAATCAAATTTGGCTGTAAAAAAAAAAAATTAATTTTTTTGATTTTTATAATATTTTTATAGTAGTTTTTTTTTTGCAGCCAAATTCAGCTATATATATTATAGAGTAAGGGATACATCCAGTGTTATGATGATAGCATAGTATTCATTAGCATATAGTTTGATGACATAATCATCATTACTAGTAAGAATAGGTTTAATGGAGTAAAAGAAACTCTATACCAAGAATTCAAGATGACCAATATGAGTAATGCATTCTTTTTTTTAAAGATATTGATTATATATAATAGGAATATATGAACCATACATCTCTCACAAGAAACATATGTCAAAGCTATTCTCAAATACTTCAATATAAGTGAATAAAAGCCAGTCAGCACTCCAATGGATACTTCTATAAAGTTAAAAAAGCCAAACACTATACCCAAGGATAATGACAATAATATGTCTGTCAAAAACATTTTCTTATCAACAAGTAGTCAGCTCTCTTATGTATGTATCTCATACTAGAAACAAGACCCAACATATTATATGCTATAAATAAGGTAGTGCAGTACTTCTCCTGCTACAATAATTTATATTAGAGTACTATTAAGAGAATTTTCCAATACTTAAAGAGATCAGTATACTATATACTCTCATTAAGCAGTAATATTGGATTAAGTAGAAGCAATGACATCTGGCTATCTGATACATATGATGCTGATTAGACTGGAGACTTAGATAACTGTCAAACTATGACTGAGTACCTCTTCCATATTGGTAACTAAGAATCTATCAAACACATAAGTAGAGTTCTATAGTAATATCATCAATATAAGTAGAGTACCAGGTATTATCATTAGTAATAAATGAAGCTATTTGGCTCTGTGAACTTTTAAAGGTGGACTTTACTCAGGAGAACCCTATACTAATCAGGCAAGACAACTAATTTATGAAAGTGCTTATCAAGAATCTGGTACACTATAGTAGAATGAAATATATTGATATATAGTATCATTTGTTATATAAATACATAGAAACTGATACAATATATCTCTACAGAGTATATGATTGCAGACTTATTGACCAAAGCTCTTTCAAAGCCAAAGTTCAAACAATGTACTAAAGAAATGAGTCTTATGAGCTATATACTAATATGCAATTGATTTCAGAATACTTTTCAACTTACAAAAATTTCTACATTAGTTCAGATCTATATTACCAGTCTTTTACTATATTCATTACCTATTTAATAGGGAATTTTGACCTTTTGCAGTTATTTAGATAGCACCCCATTGATCATGTTTAGTTTACTCTAGTTTGTTCTATTCTGGTTTTTTTTTTTTTTTTTCTTTTTTTTTTTTTTTTTTTTTTTTTTTTTTTTTTTTTTAGGTACATATTATATTCTTTTTTTTAGGTTATATATCTCATTGAGCAGAAGTGTTGGGATGGTAACTCAATATACCAGTATGTGATCTTATACCATTCCATCAGATTTATGTCATTTATTAGTAATGCAAAAAATATACAATCTATACAACTTCAATAAAAATCACCTCTCTTTACTATATATATATATATATATATTTTTACAATAAGTATAAGGTCAAATATATATATATATAGATAGATTTATTTATATTATAGTATAAGTTAAGAGTTAAAGATAAGAAATAAATATTATTTACTAATATATAACTTATTAAAAATATAATTCAAGTTTTTTAATAAAATTATCAAATAATATTATATAGTGTAACATAGCAGACACTTAACCTTTGAAGTACATCAGATTTCTGTATCTTGAAAACTTGCTCTTCTTCAACTCCACAGAGTCCTTGGGATGCAGAGATGGGTGAGTTCAAAGTGTATCTGCCTACAGGCTTACTAGTTCCTTTGCTTTCTCTTTGCTTGAACTATTTCAATCTGAGGTTTATTCACTCAAAGATACTGAGTTATTTATACAAGTTTTGCTAGCTATAAGGTGGCTAAGTAATGGCTCATTTTGCAAGTATTGAATCTTTTAACATCTGCTAGGATTTTGCTAATTGCAAACATTCTAACATCTCCTAAATCTTTGCGAATATTAAAGTTTCTGCACTTCGCAGAATATGACTGCTATTTATAAGGCTAAACTATATTGGGAATCAGATTCAGGTACCATGATCAAATGTCTAATTCCCCTGTTTCATATTACTAATTTGGATCAGCTGTCACATCTTCCTCCTGAATAGGTGATTCATCTTCAGAGCATCCTATTCACTTGAATTCCCAGGCTTCTATGATTTGTATCTCCTTGTACTGCATGATTTGTGTCATTATGTTCTTCTAGTGTTATCTCTTGATATATCCAAAGTCTCCTGGGGTTACTTCCTGGAAGTGGGCTAAGGCTGCTTTATCATCCTTAAATAACTTATATACTCTTTTTGCAATTGTAATTTGAATATAGGAGAGCTGACATTCCTTAATCCAGTCTTCTTTTTCCATCTTCAGTTTTGAATTCAGTAGCTATCCCAACTTGAAGTATTTCTGAAACTTGGTTTGGTTCTGGTAGACCTTGAAATGTGAGATCTGTGATAAGTGCATCTACACTATACTCTGAATGCTGTCAAAGGATTCCTCCATCATTGGTGGCTCAGTGGAACACCACTGTCTTTCTATAGCTCGCTGGGCTGTACTTGTGATCTTGAGGACAGTAGCATTACTTCATTGACTGGTCATGATACTTCTTGAGTCAGTTTTAGTGAATGGTAGTAGGGATGATTGTGCCTGAGAGTTTTTGTAGCCAAAAGGTGGTCCCTTTTATATCTTGCACAAGGTAAGGTCCTTCCTACTTAGACTCCAGCTTTTGTGACCATGAAGCTTCTACCATATTCCAATATATCAGGACTTTGTCTCCTATCTTGATAATCTCCAGAGGCTTGTAAATCTTTTCTGCATTATTCCATTGTAGTGTCTGTGTCTTGTTTATGTAATCCTCAGCCTTCTTCCTGATTTGGTGCAGTTTCCGTATCTCTATATCCACTCATTTCCATATAACATCTCTATTGGATGATAGGGTTCCTTGAGAACTTTCTTCTCTGAATAGTATTTCCCGAGGGGTAAAATGAGTACTTTGTAATCTAATATCCCAAAGGGCCGATAATGCTATTGGCAGATAGTGATCCCAGTTCTCATAGTTATCACAGATCTTGGTGATAACATTCTTGAAAGTCTTATTTGTTCTTTCTGCTTGTCCGTTTCCTTGAGGGTGGTAGGCTGTAGTTCAAATATACTGGATCTTGTACTTCTTGTAGAAAACCTCAAAGAACTGGTTCACGAATTCCATTCCTCTGTCTGTAGTTACTTGTATTGGGGTCTTGAACTGGCAGATGATTTCTTTGTAGAAGAAATCGGCAATTGACTGTGCATTGGCTTCCTTGAGGGGTCCTGCTTCTATCCATTTTGTAAAAAGGTCTACAATGACAATGATATATTGGTTGCCAGTCAAGGTCAGGGGTAGGGGGCCAATTACATCTATTGCTATGTGGGCAAATGGTATCAGTTCTATGTGTACTGATCCCAGGGCTTGGTTTCATTGGTCTTGTTTTTGTTTCTGGCATTTGTTATACGTTTTGACAAATTGTCTGATATCTTTCTCCATTCCTGGCCACCATATTGTTCTTCTTGCCTTATCATATGTATTGCTTCCTCCTAGATGGCTGAGTTCATGTACTGATTTCATTGCTTGCTCCTTCTTGTGTTCTGGTATGACTAGTAGTTTTCCTTTCCTCAGTATTTCTCCATAGGTTTCAAATTGTTTCCATGTCCTGTTGATAATTGTTTGTGTCCATTCTTTCAGATATTGGGGCATCTTTCGCTGTCCCAGATATGTGACGATTCCATAGTAGAGCTCCTTATTCATAATTGATTTTTTGGTTGGAGGTGTTTTGGGGTGTCTGTGAGAGGGCATCTGCATTGGAATTTGTTCTTCTAGGACAGTGCACAATGGTTACATCATAGGCTTGTAGCTTCATTATCCATCTGGCATAGATTCCTTTGGGTTGTCCAGTTGTCAGTAGCCAGGTGAGAGCTGAGTGGTCCATCTGAATGGTGAAGTGTCTTCCGGCCAGATAGTAGTGGAACTTTTCTACAGCCCAGATGACTGCGAGACATTCCAACTTATAGGATTCATACTCTTTTTCAGCTCCTCAGGTTCCATGGCTAAGATATGCAATGATATACTCTTTTTTGTCTTCATGTGCTTACATCAGTCTGCAGGATGAATTCTTGAGTCCAATTGGGTCATCTGAGGATGGGTGCCTGGATCAGTCTGACCTTGAGTTTATCAAATGCTTTTTGTTATCTGCCAGTCCACTGGAACTTGATGTCCTTCTTGTTGAGTTTGTAGATTAGACCTGCAATGTTGGAAAATTCTTTAATAAATCTACGATAGTAGGGGGCAAGTCCCATGAAGGCTTGGGCTTCCATGACAGTAGTGGGCCTTGGGTATGCTGCTACTGCTTATATCTTGAGGGAGTCTGTGTGTATTCCATCTCGATTGATAACATAGCCAAGGTAGGAGCTGCAAACTTGTATTTCTTAGGCTTGATATACAGGCCGTGCTTTCTCAGACTTTCCATTATCTGCTGTATGTGCTGCAGATGTTCCTCAGGTATCTTGCTATAGATGATTACATCGTCAATGTAAACCATCATCCATCTTCCCATATCATAGTGGAAGATTTTATTTATCATTTGCTGGAAGCTTGCTGGTGTATTATACATCCCAAATGGCATTTGCAGGTAGATGTAGGTTCCATCTGGGGTTATGAAGGCTGACTTTTCACTTGCCATTTCTGTGAGTCTGATTTGGTGGAATCCTGAGTATAAGTCTAAGGTACTGTAGTACTGTGCTTCATCTTCCAGTGTTATAAGGATGTCACTGATGAGGGGCAGTGGTTGGCGATCCTTCTTGGTAACTGCATTAAGCTTTCTATAGTTGAAACAGAGTCTTGGGGCGAATTCTCCAGACTTGCTTCCTTTTTTTAAGGCTAGTACAACTGGTGAAGACCAGGGGCTACTGGCTTCTTTGATAATATTGGCTTCTTCCATCTGCTTGATTTCTTCTCTGAGCCATTCCCAGTAGGCTGGTGGGACAGGTCTTGCTTTTTGGTAAATTGGTTTGGTGTCTCCAGTATCTACCTTATGATAGTAGTGTGGCATTTTTCCTTTGATATCCTTGAAGTCTGTGGTGAGGACATCCTCGAATTCATGGAGTATTTTCTTGAGTTCCTTCTTGAGTAGGAATTCATTTCCAATGGTGTAGCTGTACTTGTTTGTGGTTTCCTCCTTCTTATGCTCCAGTTTAGTAATCTTGATACTGGCAAATACTCCTTTTCCTGTGGATCCGAATCCTTTCTTTCCTCTTTTTGTTTCCTCCAACTCCTTGACTTCTATGATCTTTGGTTGCTGGACTGGGAAGATCAACATCTGTGCCAGTCAGTCCTTCTTCTTGATTAGGAATGGAATAGTAGGATTGTGATTCCTAGCGATGAGTAGTATTTCTCCAATGTAGTCTAAATCAATGACTCCTCCTTCAATCATAATTTCACTTCTTGCCAAACTGCTTCTTATCTTGAAGATCCCAACATGATCCTTTGGGATGGTCATCTCCAGGCCAGTTGCAAGTAGAGTAGTTGTCTGGGGTTCAAGTACAGTTTCTTCTACTGTGGCAATATCCATTTTAGCCACATTTTCCGATTTGTATTCTGGCAGGACTGCATCAGAGTGAATCTTCCAGATTTTGACCTTGATTTCTTCTTCATCATCACTATCCTCCAGAAGGGCTGGTGGTTCATCATCTTCCTCCTCCTCCTTTTCCTCTTTGGCTTATTCCTTGAGGGTCTTCTCTCTTTTTTGGTAGTAGATCTCCTTGATTTTGCCAGTGCACTGGTAGCACTCATTGATATGCTCCATACAGTACATTTGGATCCCATGCGGGCAGACTCCTTGTGGTGCATATCCTTCTGCAATCTTCTTGCACCATTCTTCTTTACTCATCCATCCGACTTTCTTCTTCTTTTTCTGTGTGGTCACCATATAAGCTTCTTCTTGCTCATCTTCCTCCATCTCAGGGAGCACTCCTTTGTTAACATTGATGGGAATTCACATCTTCTGACCTCAGTAGATAATCTGCATCTTCTGAGCATTTAGGTTGATTATTGCTCTGACTTTGTGAAGCCACTGGTTGCCGATAAGAATGTCATAGTTAGTTGCATTGATTACTATCACATCCACTAGGATAGTTGCTCCTCCAAACTTGATGGGAACATCTTGGATTTTTCCCAGAGGGGTGGCTCTTGTACCATCTGCTGTAACAAATACCAACTTGGTTGCTTCTTCAACCTCCCATCCCAGGTGGTCTACTGCCTTCTTGCTGAGGAGGCATCCTCCTGCTCCTGTATCTATGATGGCTTCAAAGATTCTGTCTTCGATTTGGCAGGTTGCATAGGCAGAAGTCTTGCAGTTATCTTCACTTTCTTCTCCAGAATCTTCTTGAACATTGTTGGCTTCAGTTATCTTCCAACCCTGCTCCTTGGTTGTTTTGGCAAGTCCAAATCTCATTTGCTGTCTAAACATAGGAATTTCTGTGAGCTGGCCAAAGGTTACATTGACTTTTTGTTGGCTGAGATCCTTGAAGATATTATACTTGAAAGTCTTGGTTTTGTGAAGCTTCTTCTCCTTTTCTCCTTCGCTAGCTGGAGTGGTTCCTTGAATGATATCTTGGACTGTCTGCTTGAGCTCTATATCTTGATCCATTTCTTTAGCTTGGCTTTCTGTGGCCATTTCCATCTGTTTTTCCACCAGGTTCTTCTTGGGTCTCCCTGGTGGTCTCTTGTAGGGTTTCTTATAAAAATCCTTTTTGGTAGTCTGTACAGAATAGACCTCCCATTCTTCATCTGACTCTCCAATTTCCTCAAAGGTAATGATGTTGGCCTGTTCCTTGTTTTTAGTAGCATTGCTCGGCTGAGCCTTGTGCTTAGTTTCACTCATACATTCATATGAGTAGTGGCCTTCTTCTCCACAGCTATAGTAGGTACCTTTCTTCTTGTCTGAGATGGTGGCAAACTTCTGAATCAGGTGGCGATCTCTTCCTCTAATTTCTTTTACTATGTCTCCTAGGTGAGCAGTCATTTCAGCAAACTGCTTGGCAAGCTCCTCCATGGGGTCACTGTTTCTCTACTGCTCTGTAGCTCTCATTTGAGCTGTGTTTCAATTGATCATTGTGGTGGAGATCACACTGGTTGCCTTCGGTGCTTTGATTCTAACTCCAGTGACTCTTTCTATTGTGTGGTCTTGTGGATGTCTGGCTATTCAATACCACTGAGCATAGGTGACCTTTTGTGGCAGATCCAGAACTACTGGTGATGAGCAAATGGCCATAGCTATCTCTGGGTGGACTCCTTTCATAAAGCTTGCTTCAGCTACTTGATCTCAGATAGCATCAGCATAATTTGTGAGGATTATCTGATATCAGATTTGGGTGTAGAATGTGTTTGGATTCTCACTCATTTCTTAGCATATTGTATTGAGTTGATCCTTCAGGGCTTGCTTAATTTCATCTATGTAATAGGTGTTTCAGAGCCAGGTCTTCTGTACTGTCAGTATGGTATCTGCATCATTTCCTGTATGGGTTGTGACTGTGAATGCTGCTCTGGCAGGACCTCATAGGCTGAAGGGTATGAGGGCTACTTGCTGTACTGCTGTCAGGGTTCTTATAGCAGCATACTGCTTAAATCATTGATGAAGGTGATGATTGATTCATCTGAGGTATATCTATGGAATACTGGTGGTCTCATATCCATCTTGTCTTGGTATCTTGCTTTGGTTTGTATGGTTGTTCAGGTGGTGGCAGTTGTTCATTGTTCAGCTTGAAAGTGAGAGATTCATCTTGAATTACCAGCCAATGGACACCAAGTTGTAATGTAGCGGACGCTTAACCTTTGAAGTACATCAGATTTCTGTATCTTGAAAACTTGCTCTTCTTCAACTCCGCAGAGTCCTTGGGATGTAGGGATGGGTGAGTTCGAAGTATATCTGCCCACAGGCTTACTAGTTCCTTTGCTTTCTCTTTGCTTGAACTATTTCGATCTGAGGTTTATTCACTCAAAGATACTGGGTTATTTATACAAGTTTTGCTAGCTATAAGGTGGCTAAGTAATGGCTCATTTCACAAGTGTTGAATCTTTTAACATCTGCTAGGATTTCACTGATTGCAAACATTTTAACATCTCCTAAATCTTTGTGAATATTAAAGTTTCTGCACTTCACAGAATATGACTGCTATTTATAAGACTAAACTATATTGGGAATCGGATTCAGGTATCATGATCAAATGTCTAATTCCCCTGTTTCACATTACTAATTTGGATCAACCATCACAATAGTTATAGCTATAGTTATTAAAACTCTCTATAATTATCTATAATATTTTTTAATTAAATTATAATAGTTTATTATATAGTAATAAGCTAATGATAATTCTAATAGAATTTTTAATAAAATTTCTAAAGAAAATTTCAACATATATAGTAGTTATATATTATATATAGATATACTCAGTATACTATATTTAGTCATAAATACATATAATCAGTATAAATACTCTCTATATTGAGTATATTATAACCTCAACTCTACTTTTCTCTCTTAATAATAAAGAAGTATTCTTATCAAGAACTCTCTGACTTAATTTTAAGTCTGATTAACTTAGAATAAAAATATAGTATCTCTATCTGATATAAAATCTTAAAAGTGATACTTAGACTATATTTCAATAATAAGTATTTAAAACTTAGTACTTTTTCATAAGAACTCAGAATCTAGAGCTAATAGTTTACTGAGATTATCTATAATATATTAATTCTATTAGTATATAGTTTTATTATATTATAATAGGTCAGTAGAGAAATATACCAAATTACTATCTAATTATTTACTATAATTTAGCCATATACTATATCAGATATACTAAGTAACCAGAATTATCCTACTATACCAACTTGTATAAATAATAATCTAAATAATTAAATACTCAAATAAGAGTACAAACCATTTCTAATTAGTATACTATACTAGTATTTAAGATTTATATTCTTAATAAGAATAGTAAATATTATTAGAAATAATAATCTATAATTATTTATATAGTAATTAGCTAGCAACTATAACTATATAAAATATCCTAAAAATAAAAGTAAAAAAATCTCAGTCTGAAATTCAAAATCAAAAAGCAAAAGATAAGTTTAACTACTATATTCAAGAGATATATCTGCCAAAAGTTACCTAATTTAGGAAGAATTATAATACTTAAGAGAAATATCTGCTCTAAAGTTACTTTTAGAAGATTGTGAGCTTGAGATCTAATTTGTTCTCTGGTCTACTTTCTGATATAAAGAAGAAGTTTATTAATTTAAAAAGAATCTGAAACTCTTAAGAAATTTACTATTCAAGAAGCTGCCAAATTTGCTATATTATACTGATAAGAAATACTGCCAAAATTATTTACTGAAATCATCTATATTATATAAACAGAACTTATATCTATTTTTTATATTAGAAACTATTAAATATTTTTGTTACTTTTGATAAAGTAATTAGGTACTCAAGCTAATCTATATAGTAGTTCCAATCTTGTAATTTGTCTCCATTAAGCTAGCATATTACATTTGAGGGCTCAACTGAGAAGATTTTTTAAAATCTATATGACTTTTCAGCTCAAAAAAACTCTAGATATATTTGATAGAGTATCAATCTCTATTACTATAGGAGAATAAGTCATTACCAGCATTTAGACAGAAAGAGAAGTAATCATCTCAAGATTTATCAACTATCTAGTATTAGAAAAATCTCAATAAGAGATCAGTATAGTACAGTATCCTCAACTAATACTAGCCCAATTATTAAGAGTTTAGCTTATAAATACTTCAGAAATACTAGTAGACTTACCACTAAAAGATCTGACCCAACTTGATAAATCAGACCAAGTAGACAATACAGAGAGCTCTGCCAGAAATTTTAATAAGCTTATATAAGAACTTAAAGATCATATTGCCTAATATTGATTTTTTGTAGAAATATCTCTAATCTTATTACTATCTGAACCAGCAGATTCTCTCAGCCCAGTATCTTCAAGAATACCAATATTAGTACTCAGAAGATCAAATATATATCTTTCAACTTCTTAACTCTCAGTAGTCTAATCAGATATAGTATACTTATAATAAGTAAAACAGATTTAGAAACTAAGAGGAACCAGATAACAGAGATGACAAAATGATAGTACTACTATCTATATTTGTAAGATATTTAGAAAAAGACCTCAGAGAATTCTGAGATATTCTTGAAGAAGTTATAGCTCTGAAAGATCTTGCTCATAGAAGACAAATTACTATTCTCAAAGTATAACTAAGGAAGCCAGCTAAAGGAATCTTTTACTAGAGTATAAAATGATCCAAACTCTGACCTTAGATAAGTTATAACTGCAGTAGTCTACTATGAAGACCAGTATGAAGCCATGGTCTATTAGTTTATCAAGAAGTATATAGAAATAGAAGCTCTTTTTTTTTTTTTTTTTTTTTTTTTTTTTTTTT
>RBNI01005772.1:0-12148 GCA_003990745.1 Jimgerdemannia flammicorona
AAGTACTTAAAAATTCTCTTAATTGCTAAATAGTATAGTTGTCATAGTATGAGCAATATTGTATTACTTTATTAATGATATATGTAGAATATATTAGATCTTATTTCAAATATTAAATATATATATGAGAGAACTGATGGCATATTAATAGAAGATATTGTAACATAGTGGATGCTTACTCTTGAAAGTAAGTCAGACTTCTGTATCTTGAATACTTGACTGTTCTGACTCTTGTAGAGTCTTTGGGGTTACAGGAGTGGGTGAGTTCAAAGTGTATCTGCCTGCAGGCTTACTAGTTCCTTTGCTATCTCTTTGCTTTGAACTATTTTGATCTGAGACTTTATTCACTCTAAGATACTGGGTTATTTATATGAGTTTTGCTAGCAATAAGATGGCTAAGTTATGACTATGTTTCCTATGAGTCATTTCTTTCACAAGTGTTAAATCCTTGACATCTATTAAATCTTTAACAATCATCAAAGAGTTTAATATCTGTGAATAGTTTAATGTTCATGAAAACTTTAACATTTGTGAAATGACTGCTATCTGGGTTATACTATATTTGGGAATCAGATTCAGGTATCATGATCAAATGTCTTATTCCCCTAATTTATACTACTAATTCAGATCAACCATCACAACTTCCTCCTGAATAGATGATTCATCTCTAAAATATCCTATTTACTCAAACTCCCATGCTTCTATGATTTATATCTCCTTATACTATGCAATTTGTATCATTACATTCTCCCAATAATGTCTTTTGATATATCCGAAATCTTCTGGGACTACTCCTCAAAAGTGGGCTAAGGCTGGCTCATCATCCTTGAACAACTTGTTGATTTATTTGGCAATCATGATCTGAGTATGGGAAAGCTGGCACTCTCTAATCCAGTCTTCTTTTCTCATCTCTGGCTACGAATTCAGTAGTTGTCCCAGTTTGAAGTATTCCTGAAACTTAGTTTGGTTCTGATAGGCCTTGAAGTGTGAAATTCATGATAGGTGTATCTGGACTATGCTCTGGATACTGTCAAAGGATTCCTCTATAGCAGGCAGTTCAGTGGTGCACTATTGTCTTTCTATGGCTTGCTGTGCAGCACTAGTGATCTTGAGAGCTGAGGCTGTACTTCTCTGATTAGCCATAGTACTTCTTGAGTTGGTTTCAGTGAATGGTAGTGGGGATGATTATACCTGAGAGTTTTCATAGCCAAAAGGTAGTCTCTTTTATATCTTGCACAAGGTAAGGTCCTTCCCACTTGGGCTCTAGTTTTTATAACTATGAAGCTTCTGTCATATTCTGATACACCAGGACTTTGTCTCCTATCTTGATAATCTCCAAGAGTTTGTGGGTCTTTTCTGCATTCTTCCATTGTAGTGCCTGTGCCTTGGTTATATAATCTTCAGCCTTCTTCCTGATTTGGTGTAGTCTCCATATTTCTTGATCCACATGTTTCCATATAGCATCTCTATTGGACAATAGGGTTTCTTGAGAACTTTCTTCTCCAAACAGCATTTCTCAAGGGGTAAAGTGGGTACTTTGTGATCTGATATCCCAGAGAGCAGATAATGCTATTGGCAGATAGTAATCCCAGTTTTCATAGTTATCACAGATCTTGGCGATAACATTTTTGAGGATCTTATTAGTCCTTTCTGCTTGTCTGTTTTCTTGAGGGTGATAGGCTGTAGTCCAAATGTGCTGGATTTTGTACTTTTTATAGAGAACCTCAAAGAACTGGTTCACGAATTCTATTCCTCTATCTGTAGTTACTTGTATTGGGGTCTTGAACCAGCAGATGATTTCTTTGTGGAAGAAATCAGCGATTGACTGTGCATTGGCTTTCTTGAGGGATCCTACTTCTATCCATTTTGTAAAGGTCTATGATGATAATAATATATCAGTTACCAGTCAAGGTCAAAGGTAGAGGGCCAATTATATCTATTGCTATATGGGTGAATGGTACTGGTTCTATATGTACTGATCCTAGTGCTTAGTTTTGTTGGTCTTACTTCTGTTTCTGGTATTTGTCACAGGTTTTGACAAATCATCTGATATCTTCCTCTATTCCTGGCCACCACATCATTCTTCTTGCCTTGTCATATATATTTGTTCCTCCTAGATAGCCAAGTTTATGTACTGATTTCATTGCTTGCTCCTTCTTGTGTTCTGGTATGACTAGTAGTTTTTCTTTCTTCAGTGTTTCTCCATTGGTTTCGAATTGTTTTCATGTTCTGTTGATAATCATTTATGTTCATTCTTCCAGATGTTGGGGCATCTTTCGCTGTCCCAGGTATGTGATGATTCCATAGTAGAGCTCCTTATTCATAATTGATTTGTTGGTTGGAGGTGTTTCAGGGTATCTATGAGAGAGTATCTGCATTGGAATTTGTTCTTCCAGAGTAGTGCACAATGGTTACATCGTAGGCTTGTAGCTTCATTATCCATCTGACATAGATTCCTTTGGGTTGTTCAGTTGTCAGTAGTCAGGTGAGAGCTGAGTGGTCTGTCTGAATGGTGAAGTGTCTTCTGGCCAGGTAGTAGTAGAACTTTTCCACAGCCCAGATGACTGTGAGGCATTCCAACTTGTAGGATTCATATTCTTTTTTAGCTCCTCAGGTTCCATGGCTAAGGTATGCAATGACATACTCTTTTTTGTCTTCCTTTTGAGCTAGGACTGCTCCTAGTCTCTGTGCACTTACATTTGTCTGTAGGATGAATTCTTGAGTCCAATTAGGTCATCTGAGGATGGGTGTCTGGGTCAGTCTGACCTTGAGTTCATCAAATGCTTTTTGTTGTCTACCAGTCCACTGGAACTTGGTGTCCTTCCTATTGAGTTCATAGATTGGACCTGTAATGTTGGAGAATCCTCTAATAAATCTGTGATAGTAGGAGATAAGTCCCATAAAGCCTTGGGTTTCTGTAACAGTGGTGGGCCTTGGGTATGCTGCTACTACTTATATCTTGAGAGGATCTGTGTATATTCCATCTCAATTGATAATATGGCCAAGGTAGGAGATCTTGATTTCTACAAACTTGCACTTCTTGGGTTTGATGTAAAGGTCATGTTGTCTCAGTCTCTTCATTATCTGCTATATGTGCTGCAGATGTTCCTCAGGTGTCTTACTGTAGATAATTATATCGTCAATATAAACCATCATCCATCTTCCCATGTCATAGTGGAAGATTTTGTTCATCATTTGCTAGAAGCTTGCTGGTGCATTATACATCACAAATGGCATTCACAGGTAGATGTAGGTTCCATCTGGGGTGATGAAGGCTGACTTTTCGCTTGCCATTTCTGTGAGTCTGATTTGGTGGAATCCTGAGTATAAGTCCAAGGTGCTGTAGTACTGTACTTCATCTCCTAGTATTATAAGAATGTCGCTGATGAGGGGCAGTGGTTGGTGATCCTTCTTGGTAATTGCATTGAGCTTTCTGTAGTCAACACAGAGTCTTGGGGAAAATTCTCCAGGCTTGCTTCCTTTTTTCGGGACTAGTACAACTGGTGAAGACCAGGGGATACTGGCTTCTTTGATAATACTAGCTTCTTCCATCTGCTTGATTTCTTCTCTGAGCCATTCTCGATAGGCTAGCAGGACAGGTCTTGCCTTCTGATAAATTGGTTCAGTGTCTCTAGTATCTACCTCATAATAGTAGTGTGTAGTCTTTTCTTTGATATCCTTGAAGTCTGTGGCAAGGATATCCACAAATTCATAGAGTATTTTCTTGAGTTCCTCCTTGAGTGGGAATTCATTTTCAATGGTGTAGCTGTGCTTGTTTGTGATTTTCTCCTTCTTATACTCCAGTTTGGTGATCTTGGTGCTGGTGAATACTCCTCTTCCTATAGATCCAAATCCTTTCTTTTCTCTTTTCATTTCCTCCAAATTCTTAACTTCTATGATCCTTGGTTGTAGGATCAGAAAGATCAGCATCTGTGCCAATCAGTCCTTCTTCTTGACTGGGAATGGAATTGTAGGGTTGTGATTCCTAGCAATGAGCAGGATTTCTCCAGTATAGTCAGAATCAATGACTCCTCCTTTGATAGTAATTCCACTTCTGGCTAGGCTGCTTCTTGTCTTGAGGATACCAACATGATCCTTTGGAATAGTTATCTCCAGTCCAGTTGCGAGTAGGGTGGTTGTCTGAGGTTCCAGTATGGCTTCTTCTACTGTGGCAATGTCCATTCCAGCTACATTTTCCAACTTGTATTCTGGTAAGACTGCATCAGGGTGGATCCTTCGAATCTTGACCTTGATTTCTTCTTCATCATCACTATCCTCCAGGAGGGCTGGTGGTTCATCATCTTCCTCCTCCTTCTCTTCTCTAACCTGTTTTTCAAGAGCTTTCTGTCTTCTTTCCTGGTGGATCTTCTTGATTTCAATGGTACACTGGTAGTAATCATTAATGTGCTCCATTCAGTACATCTTGGTCCCATGAGGACAGACTCCTTGTGGTGTATAGCCTTCTGTGATCTTTTTGCACTATTCTTCTTCATTTATTCATCCTACTTTCTTCTTTGGAGTAGTTACCATATAAGCTTCCTCTTGCTTGCTCTCTTCTTGCTCCATATCAGGCAAGACTCCTTTGTTGATATTGATGGGAATTCATATCTTCTGTCCCTGATAGGTGATTTGCATCTTTTGAGTGTTGAGATCAATTACTGTCTGGCTTTGTGAAGCCATTGATTGCTGATGAGAATATCATAGTTAGTGACATTGGTTATGATTACATCTACTGGAATGGTTGCTCCTCCAATCTTGATGGGGACATCTTAGATCTTTCCCAGAGGGGTGGCTCTTATACCATCTGCTGTGATGAACACCAACTTGGTTGCTTCTTCAATCTCCCAACCTAGGCAGTCTGCTACCTTTTTGCTGAGAAGACATCCTTCTGCTCTGATATCGATGATGGCTTCAAAGATTCTATCTTCAATTTGGCATGTTGCATAGGCAGAGGTTTTGTGATTATCTTCACTTTCTTCTCCTGAGTCCTCTTGAATATTATTGGCCTTGGTTATCTTCCATCCTTGCTCCTTGGTTGTTTCAGTGAGTCCAAACCACATTTGCTGTCTGAATGTTGGGATTTCTGCGAGCTGACCAAAAGTTGTATTGACCTTTTATTGGCTAAGGTTCTTGAAGATATCATACTTGAAGGTCTTGGTCTTGCAAAGTTTCTTTTCTTTTTCTCCTTCACTGGCTGGAGTGGTTCCTTGGATAATATCTTAAACTGCTTGCTCCAGCTCCATATCTTGGTCCATCTCTCTGACTTGGCTTTCTGTGGCAGTTTCCATCTGCTTTTCCACTGGGTTCTTCTTGGGTCTTCCTGGCAGTCTCTTGTAGGGTTCTTTGTAAACATCCTTCTTAGTGGTCTGGGCAGGATAGGCCTCCCATTCTTCTTCATCAGAATCTCCAATTTCTTTGAAGGTAATTATGTTGACCTGCTCCTTATTTCTAGTAGCATTACTTGGTTGGGCCTTATGCTTAGTTTCACTCATACATTCATAGGAGTAGTGGCCTTCTTCTTCACAGGTGTAGCAGGTACCTTTCTTCTTGTCTAAGGTGGCAGCAAACTTCTGAACAGGCCGGCAGTCTCTTCCTCTGATCTCCTTTACCACATCTTCCAGGTGGGCAGTCATTTCTGCAAACCTCTTGATAAGTTCCTCCAAAGGATCACTGTTCTTTTGCTGCTCTGTAGCTTTTGGCTGAGGTGTGTTTCAATTGATCATTGTGGTAGAAATCACACTGGTTGTCTTGGGTACTTCGATTCTGACTCCTGTCACCCTCTCCATTGTATGGTCTTGTGGGTATCTAGCTATCCAGTATCGCTGAGCATAGGTGACCTTCTGTGGCAGATCCAGAATTACTGGTAATGAGTGGATAGTCATGACTATCTCTGGGTGGACTCTTTTTATGAAGGTTGCTTCAACTACTTGGTCTCAGATAGCATCAGCATAATCTGCAAGAATTATCTATGTTGTGGAATACTTGGAATGGAGAAGTGTAGTTTATTGCTAATCCTCATGCGCTTTTACGCGTCGCAATTAGTGATGTTTACATGATGACATAGTCAAGGAAGGCTGTGCCACCATATATCGAGTTATAACCTACATATTTCAATACTTCCGCTCAATGAGATATGCAAATTCCCAAACTGCAATACTAAGCTATAACTACTGCAAATCTCGCTATAATGTTCAGACCACTATCTAGAAACTGAAAAACACCCGAATTGCCTGCTTAAAAGCTCGAAAAATAGGTTGAAAAAATAGAGATGTGAACATTCGAAGATGAGCAATATTGGTAGAAATCACCAATGCAGGGATCAATGTTAAAGAAGCTTGCTGTCACTCTATTATCCTATCTCATCCCGAATTGTCCTTAATTACCAGCGTAGAGTTCCGTAATACTCATTCCTTGCATACATAAGTCAAACTTTGTCTTTGGAAGGGCTTTAGTCAATGAATCCACTGTCATATATTCTGTTGGGGTGTATTCAAGATGTATAGTGCCGTTTTCCATGCATTCACGTATGAAATGATACTGTATGTCAATGTGTTTCATTCTGGCATAATGTATAGGGTTCTTTGCCAAAGCAATCATTGATTGGTTATCTTGCTGGAGTAGCGTAGAGTGCCGTTGCTTGTATCCCAGCTCCTTTAACAGTTCTCAAAGCCAGATAGCCTCCTTTGTTGCCATTGACAACACTTGATATTCCGCTTACATAGAGGATGTTGCCACTGAAGGTTGCTTACGCGTTTGCCATGAAATGGCTCTGTTGTTTACTTTAAAGATGTATCCAGTTGTAGACCTTCTGTCATCTAAGCCACCGGCCCAATCGGCATCACAAGAACCGAGTAGGCATATAGTACTCCCGCTTTGCCCATTATCACTGCCCAAACTGAGCGTATAGTCCATGGTTTCTTTGATGTACCTGAAAATTCGCTTGATTGCCATCCAATGGCTATTGTCATAGCATGAAGAATAATGCGCTGCTTTGTTTACCACAAAAGAGATATCAGGTCTCGTCCCTTGCATAGGATACATGAGGGATCCCACAGCTTGTCAATAGGAGATGTTGTTTCCCTTGGGCATAGTGTCAGACTTCTTTAGTTTCACAAATGTTTCCATAGGTGTCCCGACTGGTTTGCATTCACTCATCCTGAATTGCTCGAGAATATTTCGAATGTATGTGGCTTGTATTAGGTGTATAGTGCACTCACGCCTGTTATGTGTAATCGATATTCCAAGGAGATAGGATGCTTCGCCTAAGTCCGTCATTTTGAATTCCTGGCATAGTGTAGCCTTTATGTCGTTGATTTCACTTGCCGTTCTGACTAAAATAATATCATCAACCCAAATTCTCAGGTATACTATTCCTGAGGATGTATGTCAGGTGTATATGTATGAATCGGCTTCACAATGCTTGAATCCGTTGTCTAGAAGATATCCATCGATCTTTCGATTCCACAACCTTGCCGCTTGCTTGATTCCATAGAGCCCTTTGCATAATTTACATATGAGCTTGTTTCTGTCATTATCGTATAGTTCGTATCCTTGTGGTTGAAGAACAAATAGTTCAGTATCTACGTCTCCATTTAGGAAGGCTGTCTTAATGTCCATTTGATGTATCTCATGGTCATACTTGGCTCCGATCACAAGAAGTATTCTAAGCGAAGTAAGCTTAAATACCAGGGAAAAAGTTTTGTCGTAGTCGACTCCAAAGTCTTGTGAATACCCCTTTGCCATGAATCGGGCCTTGTATCATTCTATGCCACCATTGCTATCGTATTTAATTTTATACACCCATCGGGATCCTATGGCTTGTCGATTTGCTAGAAGAGGGACCAAGTCCCACATGTCATTCTCGATGAGTGAGTTATACTCCTCGTCCATAGCCTTTTTCTACTCCTTTTTATTGTTCAAATGAATGGCTTCGTTGTAGTGTGCTGGCTCACCGGTCATTACTATATAAGCGCATTCGCAGGCATAGTTCACGTGATGTTGTTTGCGACGAGATGACTTGGGTGGGTTCCAGTAATTTCCCAGATCCACTTGGACTTTGTTATCCATCCCAGATTTGTGCTTCTTCTTACCCTTCAGAAAGATATCCTCTTCGTCATCCTCATCCGTAATTTCCATTATCCTTGGTTCTTGCAACTTCATTTCCATTTGAATGGGTTGTGTTTTCGCTGGTATAGGTCCCAAGGATGTCTTTGGCGTAGTCTTCAGTATCGTTCCAGGTGTAGATGTTGTTCTGCTAGCCTTTGTAGTTGGCATAGATGTCACTGGCTGTACCGTCGAATTCACCGTCAGATTTGAGATAGGAATTTCCACCTAAATTTCCTGCTTAGTCTCTTTGAACTATACGTCGTGTGAAATGATCATACGTCATTTCTGTGGGTTCCAAAGTCTGTATCCCACTCCATCATATCCAAGGAATATATGCTTATCTGCCTTAGGTTTGAACTTGCCTCGGTTACCACCTTTGTCCAGAACATATGCCTTGCTTCCAAATATGCATAAGTGTGAAATGTCAGGCTTGGATCCATTCCATAATTCCTCAGGGGTAAGATTGCTGTCATTCCTGGATTGCTTGTCAGGATCCTTGCTTAGAGCTCGAGAGAAACAACGATTTCGAATATATGCCGCAATATTCGCCACTTCCGCCCAAAAGGACTTCGGTAAGCCAGCCGTATTCATCATCGTTCTAGCCATTTCCACTATCATTCGATTGAATCATTCCGCCACACCGTTTTGCTGAGGTATATAAGGGGCTGTCATAGAGTGCTATATACCGTTCTTCTTCAAGAAGTGTCTGAAACCTTTGTTGATGTATTCTTTGCCATTATCTGAGCATAGAGTTCGTATTCTACATCCCGTCTCATTCTCCATGGCTGCCTTGAATTCCCGGAATTTATCGAATACCTCATTTTTCCCTGCAATGAGATATATGTGGACTTTGCATGTATAATTATCAATGAATGTAATAAAATACTTCTTCCCGGAGTGTGATGCCATTCGCATGGAGCCACAAATATCCGTATGAATCAAATCGAGAATGCCGGCTGCTCGCTTCATTCATTCCTGAAAAGGTTGCCAGGAAGCCTTGTTTGCCGCACATCCATCGCAAAAGAAATCCAGTGGCGTATAGTCCGGTAAACCATATACAGACTTGCTCCTTATCATCCGTTCCAGGCTCGTTTTACTGATATGTCCTAAGCATTCATGCATTATATGCCAGAAATCCTCTCCTGTCATAGTTGCAGAATATGCAGATGTAGCACCACTCGGCATGCCATTGATTGCATATAGATTCCCCTTTCTTGATGCGTATATTAACTCCTTATTGTTCTTCAGATTGATTACTGTTACACCATTCGGGCATATATTTACTCCTCTGTCCCTGTAAGCCATCATCCGGCCTATCGAAAAGAGGTTCTTGCCTATATCTGGAGCATATAGTACATCCACGAAGGTGCCTGAAGGTTCATCAACATTTCCATGTAGATGTATGCCTACGTTGCCTTTTCCTTGAGCGTAAATGACATTATTATCACCTAGCTTGATAGATATGGGATGCTCAAACTTCTCGTACGTAGAGAACCACTCCCGGTGAGCTGTCATATGCTGTGTTGTGCCTGAATCCATGAGCCAGACCTCTTCACTGTATGCATAAGTGCTGTTTGGCATATAGCTTACATTTGCGCTGGTGCTGACGTTGACATCACCATTTTTCGCTGTCTGAAAAGTGTTTTGTTGACCAGGATTTGTAGATGTCGAACTGGTGAAATTGCATCTATAACTGGCATTGGTGGAACTGGCAGTTGGTTCCGAATTTCCTCCTATTTCAATGGTTTCTGCATATGGATAGGTCACCGCTTCTGCAAAGAATAGACCTCTGCCACTGCTGTTTTCGTTGTTGGTGTCCACCATGTTTGCCTGCCGTTGTCCTTGCTGTTGGCTACCCTTTTCCTTCTTCTTGCGGTTGCAGTCCTGCTCACGATGTCCATGCTTATTATAGTAAAAGCATTTACCGTCGAATTTCTGACGTTGCTGGCCTCGACCTTTGTTCGGCTTGCCTTTGCCTCATCCACGTGCTCCGCTATAGAATGCTTTCTCGTTGTATTCCTCATTGGCGTTGTTGCTGCCTAGCCTTGTTTCCTCATTTAAAAGGCTTATTACGACGTGCTTATAATCTGATAATCTGCCGGATTCCCTCATAGCAGCGACAACCATGTTGTACGCTTCGGGAAGGCCTCGTATAAGAGCCAGGACCTTGTCTTCATCCTTGATGGTATCTGCCAGTGTAGATATAAGGGAATTCACTTGATTCACCAGCTCATCGACTCGATTGGCATAGTCCTGGATGCTCTCCTTGGACTTAATTCGAAGATTGAATAGTTGCGCCTTTAAGTGGAATCTGTTTGATGTGGATGCCTGTTGATGGTGATTGTGTAAAATCTTCCAGGCTTCATTCACCATCATAGCGTTAATTACTAGCTTCATTTGTGCATTCGAAAGGGTGAATGTAATCTCTCTTAGCACTTTGCGATCTTTCGCGGTATCGTATGTCATTACTTGCACCTGTGGCTTTCAGTAGTCCTCCAAATCACATTCTTCTAGGAGATTCTTCATATGGTACGCCCATATGGCGTAGTCCTTACTGTCAAAGACAGGAATCGTCCTCTTTACCATTGATGTTGGTGCCACTGCCAGAATGTTCGTCATCATGGAAGTGAAACCCATTCCAGCTATATTTGTGTTCGTGTTACCAGAACTTGGCGGCGCGCTGCTAGCACTACTTGAACTAGTAGCCATTGTATAGCATAGTGTAGCGTATGTGTAAGAGGAGTGTATAGCTGCTAACTGGGGCTCATAACCTTTTGTTGTGGAATACTTGGAATGGAGAAGCATAGTTTATTGCTAATCCTCACGTGCTTTTATGCATCACAATTAGTAATGTTTACATGATGACATAGTCAAGGAAGGCTGCGCCACCATATATCGAGTTGTAACCTACATATTTCAATAATCTGGTATCAAATTCTTATGTAGAATATGTTTGGATCTTCACTCATTCCTTGGAATGTTGTGTTGAGCTGATCTTTTAGAGCTTACTTGATCTCATCTATATAGTAGGTAGTTCAAAGCCAGGTCTTCTGTGCTATTAGTGTAGCAATGGCATCATTTCCCACATGGTTTGCAGCTGTAAATGCTACTCTTACAGGGCCTCGTAGGCTAAAGAGCTTAAGGGCTACTTGCTGTACTACTGTCATGGTCCTTACAATAGCGTACTACTTGAAATCATCAATAAAGGTGATAATTGATTCATCTGAGGTGTATCCATGGAATACTGATGGTCTTATATCTATCTTATCTAGGTATTGGGGCTCGATTTATATGGTTGTTTGAGTAGTGGTGGTTGTTTGTTATTCAGCTTGAAAGTGAGGGATTCATCTTGAATCACCAGCCAATGGGCACTAAGTTGTAACATAGTGGATGCTTACTCTTGAAAGTAAGTCAGACTTCTGTATCTTGAATACTTGACTGTTCTGACTCTTGCAGAGTCTTTGGGGTTACAGGAGAGGGTGAGTTCAAAGTGTATCTGCCCGCAGACTTACTAGTTCCTTTGCTATCTCTTTGCTTTGAACTATTTCGATCTGAGGCTTTATTTACTCTAAGATACTGGGTTATTTTTACAATTTTTTCTAGCTATAAGATGGCTAAGTTATGACTATGTTTCCTATGAGTCATTTCTTTCACAAGTGTTAAATCTTTTTTTTTTTTTTTTTTTTTTTATAGTACAAGTGTTAAATCCTTGACATCTGTTAAATCTTTGACAATCATCAAAGAGTTTAACATCTGTGAATAGTTTAACATTCATGAAAACTTTAATAATTGTGAAATGACTGCTATCTAGGCTATACTATATTTGGGTATCGAATTTAGGTACCACAATCAAATATCTTATTCCCCTGATTCATACTACTAATTCAGATCAACTGTCACAATATATTAATAGCAAAATTCTTGTAAGTATATTGTTATTATTATTAAGTATAATATCAGACTTCTTTAACTTCACAGAAGTCTCTATTAGAGTATCAATAAGCTTACAATTACTAATATTAAAGTATTTAAAATAGCTTTG
>RBNI01005773.1:0-12148 GCA_003990745.1 Jimgerdemannia flammicorona
AAAAAAAAAAAGAGCTAAGAACATTCAGCAGAGGGTGTGGGGTGGATACAGAAAGGTACCCCAGTTAGCATTAGGTAGATGAGGCTGAAAGAGGCTGCTAGGGTCTATTGAGGGGAGGCTGGTAAGGTGGCTGGTAGACAGAGGAGGAAGAGGATGATGTGGGCTTCTGCTAGACTGATGAGGCTTTTAGAAGATTGGGCAGGTTTGTTGGCCCTGGAGGGGGTAGAGGATTGGAGATTATTATGAGTGAAAAAAGAGGTTATTAAGTTGCAACAGATTTTATGAGAGGAGGAGGAAGTACAGATACAGAGATTAACAGTACAGCTATGTTGACAGAGGCTGGAGGAAGGAGAGAGGCTCTCTAAGTTTCTTATGAGAGCCCTTTGAGCAAAGAGAGTTCAGCAGAGGTGAGAGGGAGTTCTTGATTCAGAGAGACTATTAGTGTATAGTATATAGGATATTCTCAGATCATTAAAGAAGAGATAGAGTGGTTTATAGAGTGAGAAAGAGAGTGGGGCTGATGCTACCACCATTGATCATGCTTTGGAGGATTGATATCCACTATAGGCAGAAGGACTGGGTGACCTAGTGTTGCTAGTGTAGGAGGAGGAGATTTGCCAGGTTCTTGCTATAACTATGCTGGGTACATTGAAGTCCCCTCCAAGCACCTTCACTCTAGCCTCTACCAGTACTTCACTATCTAAAAGACTATCAATCTACTCTATATACTCACTCCTGACCACAGGGCAGTAGTAAGATCTAATCACAATTATGTAAGAGAGTTACTTGTTAGGGTAACTGTTATATAGTCCTGAAAGGATTTTCTGGAAGTTCTGGATATTCTGGAAGACTGTTTTCTTAAGGTCAAGATCAATTTCATATGGAGTATGTTCTCTATGCTTATTGATTTCAAGATCAGGTTGATATCTCAACCAAAGTCCTTTTTCAGACTAGTTCTAAATATTCAGGATTTTCCATATTTCAGGAAGTTCAAGAAACTAAGACTAGCTTAGTTGAATTGGCATATCACTGCAGACAATACCCAATTAGGAAATTTCATGATGGGGTTAGGAGTGAGATCTAATGGGGAGCAAATTTACTTAAGAGTAGTTTGTGGGTTATTAAATAGGTTTATTCACTATTCATGATATTGCTATACTAGGAGTAGTTGTGTGAAGAAATATTTATAGGGAAGTACTCAGGAGTTGTATTTGGATTGTTCAAGTATTCAAGTCTATTTGAGTCTGAGGTTTCTGAGGTCTGGGAGAGGGGGTATTTATACTAGTGAGGGGCTATCTGGGCTATGCTAAATATGGGTATAGTACTTAGTGCCTTGCTAAGTTGGAATGCAGTTATATAGTATAAGTGTGATCTGACATATCAAGGAGTCATCTGGCTGCTGAGTTAGTTCACAGTCATATCATATGGCTAATCTAACTATACTATGACTGCTAAGTTATTTATAGATTTAGATGCTATCTGGCTAGTCTTTGATGATATCACTATTGATGATATCATCTCTGGCAAAGTCTGAGCAGTTTTCTGACTTCTGATATCATTAGTTTCAAAGGTGTCATCACTTCTATCTCTTGTAAGATTAAGACTATTCTTAGTGATAGTGGTTGTATAAGAATAACAGGTCTTGGTTCTCTTTTTTTTTTGGACTTCTGGTGTATTTGTAAGGACTGATCATTCTTGTCTAAAGCAAGGGCTCCCAATGTTATGGCTGGGGGTTTGAACCTCTTTAAAATGATATTTTCTATAATCTGAGGCAATTTCTAGTAGTAATATCTGTCACATGGATAGACTTGAGATTAGTTTTGACAATATTGGCTTTCTTGAGTTCAGATGAAGTGTCTGTCATTCTCTAATAAAGATGATATAGATAGAGTGAATGAAGTTGTTCAAATGCATTTTACTTCTACTAAGTAATGAGGTCTTGTATAGTTACAGTGTATCTTGGTCTTGAGTTGATAAGTATAGTTCATGAACCTTTGATGGATGAGATAGAGTTCTTCTTGTCTTGGTTTGATTTTGGTACTTTCAGTTTCCTTTTGTAATAGTACAGTATACCAAACTAGTTATAGAGGTTTAGAGTCAGTCTTATGGTTATAGTATTTCTTCTGGTATTCTTGTGTCTTAGTAGTAGATTCTTATGCTTGCTGGCATATTTTGTATAACCAGATGATCTCTTCAGTAACTTGTTTTATAGTCTTGTATGTGGTTTCCAAATTGATTCTGAGGATGATATGCGATTTTGATAGCTTGGAGGTTGTACACTTACAACTCTCTCCTTCTTAGCTTTCAATATCCTTATCAAGACCTTCTAATTTAATCTAGTATTGTACCATTTGGATGATTCTTGTGGCTGTGTTTGTTGAGGATTTGTTCAACTTTGTATTCTTCTTGATCATTAATAATAACAGGTGTAGGTAGTTCTGTGGGTCAGTTCAGAAATGTATCTTGGACTTTCTGAGGTAAGAGTCTGACATAACTGTCAACTTTGGAAAAGTCTTCTTCAGAATTCTTGGGTTCTCCTTTGGATGGGCAGATGGAGATAGCAAAGAGAGGGCATTTCTTGACCAATTTCTTGAGCTATAGCTTGTTGATATGGGTGATCTTTGATCCAGAGTTACTGGAGCTTTTCGCCTTATAGTTTGAAGTTGTGGCATTCTTTCTTGATGGTCAGAGAATAGTTTACCCAATCGATCATGAGGTTCTCTTATTTCAACCATGGGGTTCCAAGAATGATTTCATTATTAGAGAGTAGTACGATCTGGAGAGTGACATATACTTATGATATGAGAGGTTCCATCAGCTATGGCAACTGCTTGAGTTTGTTGTACTGGAGATATCAGGACCTTGAGTCTGTTGTTTCTTCATTAATGAAGTTGCCTGAGGTACCACTGTCTAACAGGTGCTCAGTTGACAAAAGCTTGAAGTATAAGCAGTTTGTCTTATCCAATGGTGGTAATTTTAGTTGTAGGAGCTTTCTTTCTATTAGTTCTTCTTTGAGTCAATTCATTGACATAAGAGAAGCAATCATCAATCATTCGGGAAGAGTACATTCCAATACTATAGGGATATCGGCCACTTGGTACATATCTATCTTCAATCTTCTTATAGAATTGTTCTTCTTTGTTTATAGTAGATTGGACTGGGGTCTTGTTTGATGAGCCAAATCCTTTGGATCCTCAGATGGTAAGTAGTAGTTCAGGGACTTCCTTGACTATCAGGGTTGATTCAATTTTCTCAAATAGGATCTGGGCAATACAGAAGTCAATAGAGATCTTGAAGAGTATCTAACTATGGTTTCAGATGAGGACAATGATTTTGCCTGTATAATCTTCATCAATGACTCTTCCTTCTACTGAGAGTCCTTTCAATGCTAGACTACTGTGACAGCACATTCTTCCAACATGTCCTTCAGGGATTTGGATGCTGATTCTTGTGTAGACTTGCTTAACTTCTCAGTTGGAAACTATAGCTTCTTTAGCTGCATACAGGTTATATCCAGCTGCCTTTTGACTTCCTTTGCTTGGGGTCTTGGCAGTTTGTCTTAACTTGACAAAGTCCAGTATTCTGGTGGTCAGGTTATTGAGGTGATACAGAGTAGTAACAGTTACTTGTGTTGCTATTTGGGGTTTTTGGTTAGGGCAGGCACTGGTCATGTGTCCTGTCTTTCAACAATAGAAGCATACTCTACTTCTTCGAAGTTCATTTCTTTCTCTTTTGGTAAGTTTCTTGAAGATACTTAGCTAGGTGGATTTATAATTTCTGGGTGTCCATGAGGTGGATGTTGAGGGAGCTCAGGATGCTTTATGCTTGAGTTCTTCTTTCTTAGTCCAAGTATTTTCCTTATTGTTAAATTGTCTTTGAGGCAGGATTGGTCCAGCTGTTAGAATTCACTTAATCATAGTCTTGATTCTTACCAGATACCATTGTTGGTGATCACAACCAACTGGATATCCTTGTTCTTGGATTTTTTTTATAAGCCATTCAGGTAGTATATCAAATAGATGGTCTGCTCTTATACCATTTTGTACTTCATCATTGGCAATATATCCTAGGCCAACAGAATTCAGGAGTGACTTGAGTTTTGTATAGAAGGTTTTGAATTCTTCCTTACCATATATATTGAATTTGAGGTTGCAGAGTTTTACTTGAGATTTGGCAATTATAGTTTGCTACAGTATTGAGCAATCATAAGTTGTTTCAGTCTAGGGACTACAGGATGGACTTCATATCTTGGGACATTATTTGCTATATTTTGGGCAACTACTGCAGGTTGGATATCCCATATGAGGGGTTTTTCAGGAAGAGTTCACTACTATTCTTCAGCAGGTCCTTAGAAGAATGTAACAACTCAGTGAACATAGGCTGTAGTGATAGCAAAGAGTTGTTCCAGAGTGTGGTCTTGATTATTTGTCAGAAGGTGGTCAGTAACTCACTCATTGGTCCATTGATTGGCTTCAAAGTTAGTATCAACTATACTAATGAAGCTTTAGACTTCTTGTGTAGTACTATTGAAGGTAGGTAGGCTCAGATTTTTGATAGGTCAGGTCTATTCAACTAAGGCAGTAATGGTTGCTGCCATTATTACTACCTGGGCTATGAGGTCTAGAATCTGTTGATTTGTCATATTATTTGCTAGAGATGGTTGGACTGCTGGTAGTAGTGTTGCTGATACTACTTGAGATACTAGTGCAGAGTGTGATGGGGTTCTTTAAGTCTGTGTAAGTTACTGGAGTAATAGTTGTGGATCTGGAGTGAGGGCTTGATAGATAGCTATCTGTTGCTGTGTGGGTATATTCTGTTCTGATGAAGGTGCATCTTCTTCTGTAGTGTATCTAGGATCAAATTCACTGAGATACTCCTCCTCTTCTTCAGCTTGGTCCCCATGTAGTTGGGTTTGCCTGGCATTGAAGTAGACAGAATCAGTTGTATATCTGATTTCAGATAGACTTAATTCAAAGTTAAGTTCAGGTTCAGTGTTGGTTTCAGGTTTAGGTAGAGCTGTAGCAGGGCCTGCTTCAGGTTCAGAGTCAGGTTGTTGATAAAGGGTTTCTCTTGCTTCTTCTTTAAGAATATGGTAGGCCTTACTGTTCTAGAATTGATAGTATAATACAGTCTTGATCCTAGTATGGTGAAAGTCAGTAGAGTTGAGCCACTTGGCTATAGAGGCTTGGGCTTCATGAGGGACTAAGGCTAGAAATACTGCTGCTGGTTTTCCAAGGTTGCTCAGATTTGTAGAGCTGATAAAACTCTTATTGAGAAGAGTAAAGAAGGCTTCAATAAGACCTTCTTCATCTTGACTTGTAGGGTATAGAGCAAGGAGTTCAGTGTATAGGGTTTCATCTATCTGTTGATTTAACTGGAGTACTTCTTTCTTTGAATGAAGTTTGTCCCACTTATTGTAGGTGTGGAGGTCAATTGTCCTTATATATTAGGTTCAATTCTCTCCAGATTGTCAGATAGTTTGGGATAAATTCCAGTTCAGAGATTGGGCTTTATACCAACTTGTAGGAATTGTCAGAAGGGTTTGTAGTGGGGTAAGGAAGCATTCTGAAGCAGAATTCAATTGTAAACCACTGTTACTAAGTTGTAAGAGGGTTACTTGTTAGGGTAACCATTACATAGTTCTGGAAGGATTTTCTGGAAGTTCTAGATATTCTGAAAGACTATTTTCTTAAGGTCAAGATCAATTTCATATAGAGTATATCCTCTATACTTATTGATTTCAAGATTAGATTGATGTCTCAACCAAAGTCCTTTTTCAGACTAGTTCTGGATGTTCAGGATTTTCCATATTTCAGGAAGTTCAAGAAACTAAGATCAGCTTAGTTGAATTGGCATATCACTGCAGACAATATCCAATTAGGAAATTTTGTGATGGGGTTAAGAGTGAGACCTAACAGGGAGTAGATTTACTTAAGAGTGGTTTGTGGGTTATTAAATAGGTTTATTCACTATTCATGATATTGCTATATTAAGAGTAGTTATATGAAGAAATATTTGTAGAGAAGTACTCAGGAGTTGTATTCAGATTGTTCAAGTATTTAAGTCTGTTTGAGTCTGAGGTTTCTGAGGTCTGGGAGAGGGGGTATTTATACTAGTAAGGGGCTATCTGGGCTATACTAAATATGGATATAGTACTTAGTGTCTTACTGAGTTGGAATACAATTACATAGTACAAGTGTGATCTGACATATTAAGGAGTTATCTGGCTGCTGAGTTAGTTCACAGTCATGTCATATAAGGCTAATCTAACTATACCATAACTGCTAAGCTATTTATAGATTTAGTATTGTCTGGCTAGTCTTTGATGACATTACTATTAATAATATTATCTCTGACAAAGTCTGAGCAGTTTTCTGACTTCTGACATCATCAGTTTCAAAGATGTCATCACTTCTATCTCTTGTAAGATTAAAACTATCCTTGATAATGGTGGTTGTACAAGGATAACAGATCTTAGTTCTCTTTTTTTTTTGGACTTCTGGTATATTTGCGAGGACTGGCCATACTTGTCTAGATCAAGGGCTCTCAATATCGCAGCTGGGGGTTCAAATCTCTCAGAAATGATATTTTCTTTAATCTGAGGCAATTTCTAGTAGTAATATCTATCACATGGATGGGCTTGAGATTGGTTTCAACAATGTTGGCTTTCTTGAGTTCAGATGAAGCATCTATCATTCTCCAATAGAAATGATACAGATAGAATGAATAGAGTTGTTCAAATATGTTTTACTTCTGCTAAGTAATAAGGTTTTATATAGTTATAGTATATCTTGATCTTGAGTTGATAAGTATAGTTCATGAACCTTTGATAGATGAGATAGGGTTCTTCTTGTCTTGGTTTGATTTTGGTACTTTCAGTTTCCTTTTATAATAGTATAATATACCAAACTAGTTATAGAGGTTTAGAGTTAGTCTTATAGTTATAGTACTTCTTCTGGTATTCTTGTATCTTGGCAGTAGGTTCTCGTACTTGCTGACATATTTTGTATAACCAGATGATCTCTTCAGTAACTTGTTTTATAGTCTCGCATATAGTTTCCAAATTGGTTCTGAGGATAACATGCAATTTTGGTGACTTGGAGATTGTGCACTTACAATCAACTCCCATCCAGGCTAACACCACTCTTCCCAAACTATATAATCTCCCCATATCCTACTGTCATATATTTCCCCTCACCCTCTCTACACTAGAATTCCAACCTTGCCATTTCAGACTATATGCCCACCCCATTTTCTCATCCACTCCTGATACTCAAAGTCTTCTTCATATTATATATCCTGCAGTAGAAAGAGATCAGCCTCTAATCTCTTTAACTAAGTAAAAATGTTATAATACCTCCCAGAACCCCTCAGACTATTTATATTCAATAAGAAAATGTTAGTTATACTGTTCATAGAGAATAATGTTGATATAGATATATTCTCCTCATAACTCCATATCTACTCTCTCTCCAGCCAGGTCCAATCTATGTTTAGCAGTAGTCTCAGCCTCCTCAACTCACTTGGTTTCCAGTCCTACCAATAGCTCATCCAATACTGCATTATCCTTCAACTCTATCTCCTCCCAGTACTCTATATAAGCCTCTTGCCAAATTTTCAATCTGTTCCTTTGTTCTCACTAGAAGCCTGCACACACTCTGATTACTACCACTTAGTGCTCCAATTGAGCCAGGGAAATTTGAACCTGATTCGAATTTGCCAACCACGTGACTGGTTTGAGTTAGTTTGAATTCATTCTGTGATGAATTTAAACTAGTTCAAATTTATTATGTGATGAATTTGGATCAGTTCAAATTTATCATATGATGAATTCAAGTTGATCTGAATTCTTTATGTGATAAACTATATTAGGAGCCAGCCAGCACAAATTAAGGAGCTCACCAAAAAGAGCAATTCTTTTGAAGCAAAAAAACTCTCCACATTTATAAAACTTCTAAGGAAAAAGTAAAACTTCTATCAAATATTCAAAAACTAAGATACAATATAAAAAACAATAACCAAATATTCAAAATATCTACAGATTTTTTTACTCTCCCAAATTTCTAAAAAAATTTGTTATAATAGCTCACAGCTTTCAAAGTTCTATAATAAATACTCATTGATAAGCTATTTAGAACTTCCTCATCTCCAATAACTGTTGAACCATGTAGTTGATTTGAGTGAAATACCATCATCATATTTGACTCTAGTGGAACTCCAATACTATAAGCTAGATTATAGAACAAGCTTCCAGATTTTGAAGTATATTGTTCTTTATGTTTGACAATATAGAGTAAAACAGATATCACATCTTAATCAGTATAAGTAAGAGAACTTATACATTATCCAAAAAATATGTTGTTGACTTTTACTATATTTTGCTCAAACTGAAATCCACCAAGTCTAAAATGTATCCTAGATTGACTCTGATTCATCTGACCTCCATTAATTTCAGGTAATTTCAAAGCTGAAGTAGATGCTGGTGGCAAAATTGAGAATTCTGACACTGAAGTTGAGGATGCCAAAGATGCCAAAGATGCCAAAATTTCTTCAGGAGATAGGTAATAAGGAGTATTAAATTGTTCAAAAATTGAGTGAAGTAGGGGAATTTGCTACTACATCTGATAAGAAGTATTAAAGAGAAGTGAAGCTATATATCTCCATAACAGCTATTTCATATTCCTCTTGTTTATCTTATCCAATTTGTGGTTTTAAATTGTTGAGAGATACAATATGACAATACATTCCACCACATAGGTCAAAGTGTAGCCAGCTGACATATAAGATCCAGTTCCTACTTAAGCTTTATCATACAATCCAGCTTTCTGAACTTTGAAGGCCTCCTTACAAACATCTGTCAAAACTTGGCTTGCTTGATCTCCTAATATTTCTCTCCAAACTACTAGAACAACTTTCTCTATATCAGCATCCAGAATAATATAATTACAATGTGAATTTAGGATGCCAGCTAGTAAGGTAGAAGACTCCAAAAATGTTACAGTTTGAAATTGATTTTGACATCCTTTTTCTGAAGACTTGACAGAATACCAACATCCAACTTCCTCCAAATTCTGTATATAAAGTGTTGTTGTCTGCCCCACTGGAAGATCAAGTCTCAGAATTTTCAATATTTCAAAATCATAAAGACTTGAGATACAGAATTGAGTCTGGATAAATTTGATCTTGAGGTTTTATTGATCTTCTCAATATTGTCATTACTGATCCAAAGAATCTGCCAATTGTACTTTGCATTGATTCTTCTTTGCCTTTTAAAAAGCAAAATAATTTTTTTAGTAATCTAAGTTTGGCAAGATTCCTTTCTTAAAAAAAAAAAAAATAAATACTTAGAATTCTAAGCAACTTACTTGAATAGTAGGAAGATATTGAAAAATTTGATTATATATCTTCAAACCCATTAAAGAAGGACTCTCAGGAAAACAAAAATACTATAATTCAGTCAATCCCTCATAATAAGAACTTCTAAATGCTTCCTGAAGTATATCAATTTTTTGTTTTGTATTAATCACATAAGTTAGTAAGCTCAAAAACTTTTCCAAAATGTCACATTCCAAAGGTTTTCCAAAATCAAGTCCTGGGATAACTCCACTTAATAGAAGAATAGCTGGTGTTGACAAGGCAGCCTCCAATTTCTGTCTCGAAGCAGTCAGCAATTTGTCTGAGTTAAAGTCAACAGGGACAAAATCTTCCTCTATTTCACAAAAATATTCTGGAGAAAACTGGCATAGTACAGAAGAGTGGATTGTCAGTGCCAGAATAAAAATATGTACAAGGATGTCAGAGCCCAGTTCATAGTCAAAGCAAGAGGACATCTTGGCCTCCAATTATGGTAAGATAGCCAAGGCTGACTGCCAGGGGTCTCCAGCTGGCACAGGGCTATGTCAGTAGCTAGCCAGCCTGCCTGCCCACTAAAAAAAGATACTAGAGACTAGCTGAAAGAGGTCCTTCTCCAAGGAGAGAGAACATAGCTAGCATAAATTGGAGGACATCCCTCCAATTGATCTCCTCTGATCTTCTTGAGATATAGAGTCCTCCAAAGATATGGAAAGCTGACTGGAAGAGGTCCTCCTCCAAAGAGAAAGGACATCACTAGCACAAATCAAGGGACACCTCCTCAATTGGCCTTCTGTCTCACCTGGTCTTCTGAATAAGGAAGACAGACTACAAGAGGTCCTCTTCAGGCCCAACAGGTGCTGGGGGAGGAGCAGCAGGGCTTTGTTGGAGGCAGACTTATAAGAGATGGGACTGTGTGGGTTCATGGTGTTATTGAAGGGGCCTGGGCTTGTGGCTTGGATGGAAGGTTGGTCTTTTTGGACCAGGAGAAGGCTTATGACCGAGTATGGTGGGTGTGGCTGGGCAAGGTATTGGACCAAATTGGGGTTCCCCCAAGGTTTAGGGCCTCTATGTTAAGTCTGCTGGAGAGCAGTCGGGCAGCTCTGACATGTAATGGTCACCATGAGAGGGCATTTTCCTTGGGAAGAGGAGTTCCTCAGGGAGACCCTCTGTCCCCTATTCTTTATGCCCTTTTGCTGGAGCCATTGATGGATAGGATTCGCCAGAAAGTGGCAGGGCTCTCTATATATGGTATAGTGTAGAAGGTGGGGGCCTTTGCTGATGATATGGTGGTTGGACTTGGGTCTATGGCAGATGTAGAGGCACTTCAGGAGACTGTGGAATGGTATGAGGCCCACTTGGGGGCAAAGCTCAACTGGCATAAGTGTGAGATAATAGTGCTAGGGAATGGGCTAGTGGGTGGAGATGTCATTGGAACAATTGTCCCTACTGGTGAGGTGGTGCAGTATCTGGGCATCTTCCTCTCTATATATGGCTCTGTCTTGCCATGAGTGTGGTGGAAGAGCAGGGTGAATATTTGGAGGGAGGCCCTTCGCAGGTGGGGAGGCCACCATATCTCTCTAGCAGGGCGGGTGTCAATCCTGAATGTATATTGGTTCCCCAAGCTGTGGTATGTAGCATATCACCTCAACTTCCCAGCATGGGTAGTGAAGAAGCTGACGAAGGTGGCTAGAGATTGGATCTGGGCAGGGAGGAGGTCCCAGGTCAGTTGGGATACTCTTGCGAGGCTGGTAGTAAGGGGGGGTCTTGGACTGGTGGACTTTCCTAAAAGGCTGCACTGCTTGTAAGCCTGGTGGTTGAAGAGAGCTGTGGAATTGTAGGGCGGTGGTTGGGTACCTCTGTTGCAGAAGGTATGGGAGATGCAAACATCCCCTTGGGGGTCCTCCGGAGATCTGCTCTCTTTGGTGGGGCTGAATGGCACTAGGCGGCTGCAGTTCAAGGGCTTTTGGTAGGGCGTGACTGATGACACACACCGAATTGGCCTGTGCTGGCAAGAATGAGGGGGAGGAGATGTGGGGGCCTAATATGTAGCATTGGGATAGATTGCTCCTGGGGGGTACTCTACTTGCTATGTTCGATATTGGGGAGGGAGTAGAGTATCAGCAGGGGTCTGGCCAGGACCTTTGGCCAAGTGGCTGGCAGGCAGCAGGGATTGGTGAGGAGTGAGACTGGGCTGGTATCTGGTCTTGGAGTGCTGAGGTATGGAGGTGGCTTCCCCCCAAGTTCTGGGTGGTATGGTGGAGAATGTTGTGGAAGAATGTCATGCTGAATTTCCATATGGGGCATTTGGTGGATAGTGGACAATTTGACTGTGAGGAGTGTTACAATGTTGGGCAAGCTGGGGGTTATATACAGATGCCAGAACATTGGCTGGGAGAGTGTGAGATTTTGAGGGAATTTTGGGCTGTAATAGGGGATAGACTAGATGTGGGGCATCGGCTGGTGGGGGAGGGGAGTTGCTGGGAGGACTTGAGATCTCGGCTTGTGGGTGGGGTGGGTGATAGTTGGCTCACTATAAGGTGGGTACTAGCAATATGGGTGGGAATGGCAGGTCATTGGCTTTTTGTTTTTGAGGAGAGGCAGTGGTTGGGGCTGCGGGAGAAGGTGTTAAGGTGGGAGGAGCTGTTGGAGGATCTGCTGACAGGATGGTGGGTGGGTTGGGGTCCTCAGGGGGGCCGACATCGTGGTCTGGTAGTAAAGATCTATAAGCAGAGTGGTGGGAGGGTGGCAATGGTGTTAGACAAAGTGGTCTTTCATCAGGAAGGGGTAGGGGGGG
>RBNI01005774.1:0-12147 GCA_003990745.1 Jimgerdemannia flammicorona
AAGTAGAAAAACTGTCACAAAAATTAAGTAGAAAAACTGTCACAAAAATTAAGTAGAAAAACTGTCACAAAAATTAAGTAGAAAAACTGTCACAAAAATTAAGTAGAAAAACTGTCACAAAAATTAAGTAGAAAAACTGTCACAAAAATTAAGTAGAAAAACTGTCACAAAAATTAAGTAGAAAAACTGTCACAAAAATTAAGTAGAAAAACTGTCACAAAAATTAAGTAGAAAAACTGTCACAAAAATTAAAAACTGTCAAGGTAGAAAAACTTCACAGGTTGTTTTTTTGCCACCAGCATTGTCTTGCATTTCACTGCAATGCACAAAACCTCTCTTCGCCTCCCCAAAGAACCGGTAACCGTGGACAGGTAGGCGTGCATCATTAAGCCTGCGTGCATCCTGCCCATCAAGAAGTTTGCTTTGCTCTAACTGTCCAGTGTTTTGTGGATGTGATTACAGGTTGCCCCTACGAATCGGTACGAACGTTTCAGTGGAACGGTACAATACTTTCGTTGTTCTTCGTGAGGCGCCCGGATACAAGTTCAAGCTAAACGCCGACGGTGACGTATACATCGTTGATATGGCTGATTCCGAGCATGAAGCTGTCATTTCTTCTCTACAAGCTGTGTTCAGAGTCGCCAACGGCGGCGTTCTTTGGAATCCTCCCATTCGCGTTTGGGGGCAGCCTTGTAAGTGAAATCCCTGAAATCTGTTTGACCACTTGACATGTATATGATTTCAACCATTCTCATATCCTTTCTTTAGATCATAATGCACCCGGAGGAGGTGGACTCCTTGTCGCTCCAGACGTTGCTGTTTCACCAAGCAACGTTCAGGTTCAGGTCCCCATTATGCCATATCCCGGACCTCCCCCTGGAAATTCCCAGGTACTTCAAAATTTCGTTCTGTATTATCACCTTTGTTTTGAAAGTTATATCCAATATTGGTATTTGTAGAATTACCCATACGCACGGATAGTTTGCGAGGTTGCCATACATCAGTCCACTCAAGACTGGGAGGCCAGATGTCGGAATTGGTTGCAGGAGCCATACATACGCTTTGTATTGGGGATCAAAGTTCATGAAAAGAGGATCGTTAGAAATCCGCAGGGTCAATATCATCGGTCGATGACGGTAAGTCTTGAACGGATATTTTCTTGCTGTATATCTAGAATATCCTAAAGACCATTTTGAATATTAGGCGCGACTCTGGCAGCAAGGAGCGCCGGCGCCCGGATTCACCATGGTAAAGCTCAATTTTAGTATCAATTAAATACCATCGAATTCCGGAGGCTCACTTGCATTTTTTCAAATCATCATAGTGGGACTTTGGCACGCTGGCAAAGCATTCGCATATTCCCACTGGGTGTAATGCCGTGGGTGTTCCTGGATTCCAAATCCAGATTCCAACGATATGTCGCGGTCACCCCACCAGCTGTTGCCCCCATTATCGTAATCGATCTCTATCGTATTCAACAGGAAATCTTGACTACACAGTGTAATGAATGATGCTATTTTGTTGATGCATCTGTAGAGGTGAATTCTGTGCGTATTTTACAAGCTGGGGGAGATTAGATGACGGCCATTCAGGTTTTCATTTTTTATTTGGTTCTCGCTCGGCATACGATTGGCGGAGATCGCTTAGCTGGCTTATAATAAATTCAGGTAATCGGAGGCAGACTTTAATAAAGTCGGGTGAAGTCCCATCGCCGACTATATTGATATCAAGTGTCTGAACTATGATATCAAGTTGTTGAGATAGATAATAACAATATCGAATGGGAGCCTTTGCACACTTTCATGAAGTCGGGTGGTCGCCGAGGCGGACAGTAATGAAATACCATAATGATGCCAAGTGTCCGACCATTCGACACGGCATTGTGTGGTGGTGTCAATTTCTCTTGGGCGCCATTGTCAAGAGGCATGTATCTTGTCGTAGCGTTCACCTCGGCGCCATTGTCAAGATGCATTTTTGTTACCTCGATGTAGCCAATCGTCGTGGCCAGGTGCAGTGGCGTAATACCTGAATCGTCTTTAACAAACACGTTGGCACCATTGTCAAGTAGCATCCTCACCGTTCTGATATAACCAGAGCCTTTACTGGTATACAAAAAATACCCAACAGTTCAGTTAATTTCAGCTGCACTTATATAGTGCCCACTGTCCAAGGGCCTGCAGTTCAGATATAATCTCATGATGCATAGGACGGCAGTTCATTTAACGTCATGAGCTAAGATGATAGGCAATATAGGACTATGGAAAGTGTGCCTAATGCAAAGCTGCTGAAATAGTTAGATAGTCTATATATGCTAGGGAAATATCAACATAGAATATTATTCAGCTATTGGCTAATATTACATGACACTAATAGTAAAACTATTGATATAAATGTATATCATTTATATAATAAATATTATGATATTGGTTAATGCTGGAGCTATATGACTATATTAACTTGATTATTGATTCACAGAATATTCTGCTATTGGATTAAATAAATAATATTGTCATTTTCCAAAATATAGATTATGAATATTGAATTATCAATGTTATAATTTCCTTAATAAAGGAGATATATTCTATATATATATATATATTTCCTGAGCATTGTGCTCCGTTATTACTAATATATAACAAGCACACAGTCCTCATACCACACCATTAGCCCCAACTCAATCTCACCCTATTCCACCCTAACACACTCTCTCTCCCCCACTCTCTCTCTTTTAAAAACTATCAGATTGTTAACTACCTCAACCTGCCTATTACTTCTCTTATATATCACTTTTACTAGACATTGATAGCAGTCCCCTTGAGGGCCCCACCCTCTAACAGAATGTCTACTATCAACTCTTTCCACCTCACTACTCTCTTCTTTAAAATCATCTATCTTCTATCCTCAAATATATATTGCTAGTATTCAGCTAACCTAATCTATATCATCAATATTCACCCAACTATGAGCCACTCATTATCAATATAGTTCATCAACTACTTCCTCAGATCATATCATCTCCCCTCCTCTCTACTACTCTATGACTTCATTTTCAGACAATTCTCTACCATCCTCCAGAAGTTATCAAATATCTCACACTCATCTAACCAATGATCTGGCATCTGTACAACTCCCTCCTCCTGTCTGATATTATTATAATTCTTGTATCAAAAATCCCTCCTTTTATCAAGTACTCTGATCTAAAGTTTAGTATAATATTTCTTCTCAAGACAAACCACTACACTATCTAGAATTTTAGAGGAAGCCACTGCCATACCTCCACACTTTAGGATCAGACTCTAGCTCAGTTAACACCTTATCAATATCTGTCAACTATCAGCTTACTGACTATAAATCCTGTCTTATATCTTATTAATACTCAATACTAATATTATGATTGAAGTCTATCACTGATAAATAACTCAAGAGAAGTCTGTCCTATCTCTATATTATAGATCTCCATTGTATCTTCTTCTTATTATCTCTCTATATAGATTAATATAGTGAGTCTCTCTCTACCACTACTTATCAGAATTCTCTATACTATATATACTTACTGTCTCTTAGTTTAACTATAGATAACAAATTATCAGAAGATCTTTTAGATGAGAACCTCACCTCTTAGATCTTCTGTAATAAAAGTATCTATTCTTCACCATATAGCTCAATAGTTATCTTCAACCACCAAGCTCTAAGGTAGTATAACCTCTTTAGAAAGTCTACCAGACCTAAATCCCCTCTCTTATCTATTAGAATTATCAAGATCTCCTAGTATATCTGGCTCCTCCTCTCTGCTCAGATCTATTCTTAGTTATCTTTAGCAGTCTTTTTACTACTTAAGCAGAAAAGTCTAAGTAATATATCAGATACTATAATTTTAACAATCAGTAGATATTAAGAATTAATATCTATATATCTGATAAGAGAAATATAGCACCCCCCTACTCTTAAAGAGCCTCTCTCCATTCTGCTACCTTTTTCTCTTACTAAATTCTGAACAAAACAGATTTATATACTAATAGGAATATACTTAGATACTGTACCACCTCCTCAGTAGATATAATAGTACTCACAATATCTCTATCTACTAAACTATTCCCTAATACCATTATCTCACACTTATACCAATTGAGCTTAATTTTAGAGTATTTCGCATATCAGTCTACAGTAGCCTTCAGCTCAGTAACATTAGTAATAGAACTAAGCTCTACTATTATATTATCTATAAAGACCCCAACTAGTACTCCAAATAAGCCAATCCAGATCAATTCTAAGTAGCTTATAGATGATATAATTTAAAAAGAATTTGATATATCAAAATTATTGTTTCAATTTCCAAATTAGATAATTAAATATTTATATTAATAACTTGATATAAAATTATCCAATTTTGATAATAATAATGTCATTTAAAAGCTCTTAAAGAGGCTCTTCTAATGATATATATCAAAAAGGTTGAAATTAGATGATATATTGCTAAGCTATCAATAAAAATATTTTTTTGAAAAAATTTTCAAAATTAGTGAGTCAGATATTTTTCTTAATAACTCAGCAATATATTATCTGATTTTTAATATTCTTGATATCATTAGAAAGATCTTATTAAGAGATTTTAAATGATACTACAATCATCAAAATTAGATAAAAAATTATCAAGTTATTGATATAAATATTTAATTGTCTAATTTGGAAATCAAAACAATGATATTGATATATTGAATTTTCTTCAAATTATATAATCTATAAGCTACTTTAAATTGATCCAAATTAGCTCATTTGGAGTACTAACCCCAATCTTCCACACTACTATAAAGACTAAAAGCTCTGATACTCTATAGTAAATTCTGTCTATCAGAGGTTTTAATAATAGTATATAAAGATTAGATAATAATGGGTCTCTCTGAGGGACTTCTCTCTCTAATGAGAATGAGATACTATAATAGCTATTGCATAAAATTTCAGCCTGACTTCTCTGCAAAAGACTGATTATTAAAAGCTGAAACTGGTAAAGGATATCAATTCTCTCTAATACCTTCTCCAGTTAGATATATTGTATCCAATCATAGGCCTTCTTCTGATTCAAGAAGACCAATCATCTATTTAGTTCACTAGCTCTTATTCTTTCAATTATACTATAAACTCAGACCATTCTATCTCTAAGTAGTCTACTATTAATAAAATTTCTCTACTTAACTTCTAATATCTATTGAGTCACTCTCTGTAACCTCATAATAATCACCTTTATAACTAACTTTCTATCTATATCCAGGAGCATAATTGGTCTCCAATTCTTCCAATTCTCTCTTCTACTTTTTCTTTATACTAGACTAAGATCCTGACCCCCCAATCTACTCTTCAGATATAAGAACAAAGTCACATTATACTGTTATCTCCCCCAATATCCTTAGGACTCTCACCATCTTTTTCTAAAAGTCCCAAGGCAGGTCAACCTCACCAGAAGCTAGCTCTATTTCATAGTTAATAAGATACTCAAAATTTCATCCTCCTGAACTAGCTGAACTAAGTCTCTAAGTCTTTAAGACCATCAATCTGTGGAGAGTACTAATCCTCTAAAGAGTACTCAATTGTCTTCTCATCAGCACTCTCTTCTTTCTCACTCCACAGGTCTCCCCATCTACCCTTCAAAGTGCTTGAGATTCTCTGTATCTCATTTACTATTATACTCTTCTCATTGAGTACTCTATTCTCTTACTGTCTCACTCTCCTTATCTGAAAGAGTCTATATAGATACTTGGTAGGTTTCCCATCTTTCTCAAGCTCCTATCACTATAGCTGAGCTACTATATTTTATATACGAACCTCTTCCTCCTCTCTCAATAATCTCTTCAACTCCTCTATCTCTAGCTAGGTTCTTCTCAGCTTCTAATCTTCTATATTCTCTACTTCAATATCTCTGCCCATTTCAGCTAGAACTTCTTTATTCTATAAGAGACTTACCTCACTTATTACCTCTGCTAAGCAACTTTAAACCTATCAGCCTCACCTCAATATAATTTAGCAACCTCCTTCAACTTTACTCAAAAGACTCTCTCTAGAGACTTCTTACTTTTCCAGTGAATAATCTTTATCTCAATATTCTCTACTCAGGTATTCTACAGTCTCTTAAGTTGAAAAGCTTGATGGCATTCAATCAAAATATATCAATTCAACTAAAGGCAAAATAAATTATACTTTATTTTAATACAAGTATGTAATTTTTAGTCTCAATAGCTAAACTACTCCTAATCTTAATATAGTATACCTGTAAGTATATATAATATAGATTTTACTATTATATATATATTCTAATATCTATATAAATCTTATTCTAGTATTTATGTACCTCAGAATATTTACTATAGAGTTAAACCTTTTGATATATATATATTTCTTATCTTCTCTCTAGAATCCAAACTAGTGTTCTAGTATCATTATTGAGACTATTGAATCTTATAATTACTGATTTAATCAGGGATATATATTAGAATTCATAACCTTCAATAGATTGTATTAATGTATATATAATTTATACTAGCTCTAAATTATCTCAAGTAAATAGTAATGCTTATCCAGTAGTAATACTATAGAAATAAATTATAGATATTTTATATAATATAAATAATACTTAAAGAAGACTAATATTTTGATAATATTAACAATTGATATATGTTCTTACAATATCTGTTCTTTATTATTGATTTTATATTAAATTATAGTATTATAGAAAAAAAGGACAAGATTGATATCACTGTATTCTGACTATCCAAAGAGAATATCAAAGAACTGTAATTATAATAAATATTAGATCTAGAATTTGATATATATATATAAATAAAAAATATTATTTACTTACAGTACTTTTGGTAAGTGATCATAGATTCTAATTACTATTCTACTTAAACCAAAAGTCTCCATCTTCATTTATATAGATTTGTATGATCAACTATTTATATACATCTAGAAATATATATCTTATATATATTGATGAAAGAAATTGCTACCATTAATGGTATACAAATTGTCAAGTATTTGGCCTTACTAATATATAATATATGATTCAATATTTAAAGGTTATGAATAACATAATAATAATAATAATAATATAAATAGTATAATATACTAGCTCAATAGAGGCAAATTACAAGGTTGGAGATTTGTGTAGTTTGGCTTAAGCCTTCAGTTACTTTGTCAAAAAGCAACAAAATGTTCTATAATTCCTGATATTGGTATTTAGTGATATAATAGTCAAATCTGAGCACAGCAGTTTATTTCCTTATTGGGACAGTTCTTAGATATAGTGGCGATTTGTATTTAGCACAAGCAGGTTTCCTTATATGATTTCATGATGATCTCTGTATAGCACGAGTGAATTCCTTATGCAAATTTGTGATAATCTCTGTATAGTATGAGTGGATTTCCTTATACAATTGCTTGAAATAGTGGGTGATGCAGATTCTTTCTGAATTGGCAGGTCTCTTAAATAACTCAGATGGTGGATAACTCAATAACTCAGATGGCATGGATTCTTCCTGAATCAGCTTTGTCTGGCAAGTATACCAAAATATAGCAGATAACTCGAATGGTGTGGATTCTTCCTGATTTGGCAACTTGAATCTTGGTGAGTTCTTGAGCAAAGTTACATTAAAGACTGGCTTGTTTGCATGAACATGAGTTCACTGCAAAGTTGTGTCAAATAGACTGGCTTTGTGGCAAGATTCCTATGGTGGACTTCTCTTGAAAATGGTGATGAAGTTCTTTACTTGAACTTGGCAGATTTCTCAGGCTTTGTATCAGAAAGTGGACTGGAGTGGAAAATAGCTTACAACTTCTTAGCAGTAGCTCATTGGTAGGTTTCTCCTCCTAAGTATATATATCTGACAATTGGCTTTGCTTTTAATTTTCAGACTAAGGTTTATTTACTCTTATTTCTGGGGTATTTTATATAAGTTGGTTGCTATCTGATTGCTATATAGCTAACTATAGATTGCTATTTCTGATAATATTTAGCTATTTCTATTAGGAATATGAATATCAAATTCTGGTACAGTATTCTCAAATTCTGATATAGTATATCAGCTAAGAATACTTTATATCCTTGTTTGGCTATCTGAGTTATTTATACAAGTTGGTGCAATAGAGCAGTCTTGGTTGCCTAGTATACTTAATATAGTATATAGCTAAATTATAGTAACTAATTTGGATAATAACTTGATATGTTTTTCTGCTTATCATATCAGCCCAGACTATCCTTTAGTCATTATTCTAGTAGATATAGATATCTTCTATATCAACTTCTATTCTATTATCTTCTTTAGTTTCAGAGTTACTCTATTCTAGAGACTTCTCTTCTTCTTTAGAGAATAGCACCTCAATATGATAAATGATACTTAGGTAGATGATAGCAGTTATTCTTTATATATCTCTAAGGCAAAATTGGGTCTGAGTTAATACTTCTTCATTTTACTTATAAATGATATAGAGTCTGTTGACTGCAATGGTATTCCTTTAGGTGAGGCTAGTAAAGTATCTAATATAGGTATACTTAGAGGTTGAGAGATCTTGTAGTTGTTTTTTAATAGCATAATATATCTATAACTAGTATATTTCTAAGAGTCACTAGACTACAGTGAGGTTCTCTTGATAGATTTAAATCAATTGGGAGAAAGTGTCAATAGTTTCTCTAAACTGAGATAGAAAATCAGTAGATTTTAAAAGAAGCTAAGAACAAGGACCTAGAGATACTGATCAATTCTCTGGATCATTGTGTAGATATATTTTAAGGCAATTAATATATATCAGAGTCCTTAGAATATATCTATCTATACTTCTTATATAGATACTTATTCTTTAAATATTGTATATAAGTTAAGGTCCTTCTTATTTGAGCTTTAATTTGATAGCAAAGTTTATTTCAATTATACTTCTTCAGACTAATACTTGATCTCCAATCTTGATCTTCTAATTCTTCTACTTCTGGTCTTAGTACTTCTTTTATCTTTCTTAGGTCTTAATTATCTGGGCTCAGGCTTGATTATATAATTATTCTGCCTTTTTAAGAAGGTCTTCAAGGTTTCTATGATCAGTAGTTCTGGTGTTCTTAGCAAACATCATCTTAAATAGCTTTTGTTTAGTAGAGACAATAGGAGTGTTCTGAATTTTCTAGAGGACCTCAAATAAGCAGAGATTCAAGTTGGTAGGATTGATTTAGATAAGCTCTTTCTTGATGGTCTAATTTATTTATTCTATCATACTATTGATTTAGGGGTAGTATGATATAGTTCACTTGAGGTGAATCTTGTAGATTTAAACTCATAATTATATTATTAATAAATTCTGTACCTTGGTCAGAAATAAGTTCTTCTGAAGGTCTATATCTGAGTATGAGGTCATGGAGGAGATCAATAATAATCAAGACATCTGCTATTTCTATTGAGAAAACTTTAGGCCATTTGGTCAGATATTCTACAAATACTAGGATATACTTATTTCTTCTTAGTATAACTAATAGAGGTCTGATAATATCTACTCTATATCTATAAAAGATATTATCTAATAGTGTGATTAGTAGTAGTACTTGGTAGTTCTTCTTCTCTTAGTACTTCTGATAGATGTCATATTTCTTGAGTATATCTCAGACTTATATTCTAAGATTGGGCTAATATTAATATATTATTTATAGTTTCTCTTCTATATTCATCTGTCCTTAGTGGACTTTCTGGTGTTCTTTTTAAATAAGATCTTCTTATACTTTAATAGTTATAGGAGCTTTCTTTGGAGTATAGTTCCTTGATATACATATCCTTCTTCTGATTCATTAGAGTTAGCAGAAAAGTATATCAATATTATTGTGAGCTTTCTCTACTTTATGAATAGTACTCTTAAATAAATCAAATCAATTTGAATTGAATCAAATTAAGAGTGATTTAAATTAAATTGAATTGAAGATTTTCAATTTAAATAAAGTTTAAATTAAATCAAATTAAAATAGAATTAAGAGTCTAATTTAACTCCTATTTTTCATATTGAGATAGCAACTTAATATGTCAATATGTGATTATACCATTTTATCAATTTTATATTATTTATCAGTAATATATAAAATATGTGACCTATATAAGTTTAATAAAATTGACCTCTTTTTCACAATAAAGATTATGAGTCCTAATAGTACTATAGCAAGTAATGACCAGCTATAATAATGAGAGCAGTCTCTGGTGTAACCATAATAGATATAGGAAATATAGTCTTAGTTGTAAGCAAAATACAGCCAAGATATCTATTCTGATCCTCAATGAGAAAGATTATACAATCTGAGTATTCTATATGATGAATCTCCTTAACAAATACAGCTTAGTAGAGTATACAAAGTTGCAAGGGCAAATTCAAGATTACAATACTGCAAATGACCATCAAGTATTATAGAAGATCACCTTTATATTGTCAAACTCCCAAATAAAGCTCATAATGTATACAATGACTGCTAATAAGGTATAAAAGACTCTATATAATTATTATATATAAGTATCTATATCAAATTAATTCTACCTAAAATCTCAGTTATTCAATCTATAAATAAAGTTTAAGAAAAGTATCTACAAACATATCAGTTGTATTAATGATCTGATGAATCAAGTAAATTTCCTCAGTATATCTATAGATTATATTGACAATAAAGATAAGGTTATAGTACTTATAAGAGAACTTCCAGATATATATAATATTGTTGTTATAGCCATATATGAAAGCAGCAGACTCACACATAATAATGAGCCTTATGAACAAAGAAATGTACTAAGGAAATAGTACTATAGATGATTAAAATGCATTCTATAAGTCTTGTAAATATAGCAGTACCAAATAAGATCAAAAGTATAAGTAATAATAAAGATAGAGGTAATGAGCTTAAATCCAAAATTAATATGATAGTAGTCAATCAACTAAGTATAATAGCTATTATAAATACTGTGACAAGTATAAACACAGGAAGCATTATTATTATTACTGGGAAAATAACAAGGAGAGTAATAAAAATAAGTGTAAAAAAAGCCAATATGAGTATGAGAACTATTATAGAAATAGCAAAAGTCAGTAAGGTCATGTTAATACTACCAAAATGGATGATAATATTTATATGTTCTTCATACAAGCAATATATATAGATAATAGTCTTTCTATTATCAGTTCTGCCAGTATAAGATCTATAAGCAGTTTTATTATCAAATCTACCAACCTATTATCTACAAATCCTAATTAATAAAATACTTTTCAGCTAATGAAAAGTAGTAATATCAATATATCTACCAAATATATTACTATAAATATAGCTGATAATAATGATTTCTAGCTTATAGATTTTAGAGCCATATAATATATAATACTATATAGGGAATAGTTCTCTATATATAAGTCTTTTGAGCACTCTATATCTATCAAACTAGGGGATAACAATGTTATCTATGCTCAAGAAAAGAGAAATGTAGAGATATATCTCTATAACAATATCATTGAATCTGCCAGCATCTTCCTAGACATACTATATACTCTAGAAATCATTAAAAATATTTTTTTGATAAGCAAGATAATGTCCTAAAACAAAAAAGAGATATGTATATATATATTCAAAGAGTATAATAGTATATGATTCAGATAATGAGCTAATAACAGTCTCAAAATGTGATAATTTTTATATTATTAATAGTATGCTAAATATAAATAGTATAACAGCCTCTACATATATAACAACTATATCCAATATACATATCTAATATATAGCATTAACACTTAGGACATATTGGCAAGATGAGCCTCAAATGTATAATAAGGAGTGGATCCATCAGTAGATTGCTAAATATATATCTCAGAAATAATTTCTATATAGTAGGTACAGAAAATAAATCTTTTTAGTAACTATTTGAGAAATAATTAAATTGAATATCCAGGATCCTTGATCTTACACATATAGATATATGTAGGCCAATATATATACTATTATACTTTGAGAAGAAATATTTCATCATATTTATCAATAATTATATTTATATATATATATATATATTTTTTTTTTTTTTTTTTTTTTTTTTTTTTTAACAGACTCATAGTCCCACGGATTTTTATTGGAAGGGAACCTAGACTATATAGGCCAAAACCCTC
>RBNI01005775.1:0-12146 GCA_003990745.1 Jimgerdemannia flammicorona
AGGATTCAGATTAGATAATTTAAATTAAATAATTCAGATTGAATGATTCAGATTGAGTAATTCAAATTGAGTAATTCAGATTGAGTAATTCAGATTAAGTGATTCAGATTGAGTAGTTTGGACTGAGTAGTTTGGATTGAGTAATTTGAATTGAGTAATTCAGATAAAGTGATTCAGATAGAGTGATTCAGATTAATATAAGTTAATTCAGATTATTTCAGATTTGAAATTCAGGTCAAACTATCATATGATGAATTAAATCTAGATTTGATTTAAATTAACTTATTTGGAGTACTAGATAGTACTAAGAGTAGCTTATTGATAGATGAGGTATCCTATCTCATAATATTTTTTTAATTCTTACTGATAGTAGAAAGTTTGAAAATATTGAATTCTTTCAAGACATTATTGAGCTTTATTTGGATCTAGGTCTCTAGAGATTCATATGTTAATAGAAGATAGTTTAATAGAATTTTATTGGTGTTTAATAGCTATAAGGATAGTAGCAGTAATATTATTCTTAGTTTGTTCTCAGTATTATTGCTAGATACTCATATTGAGAGTAAGTTATCTATATGGGATTATTTCAGAATATTTATACTTCTCTTTATCAAGAGTATTCAGAAGTATGGAAATTCTGACAGAATTTCCATTACACTAAATATCTGTATTAGGTTACTGCTTCTTCTATATTTGGTAAAAAATTGTCTTCTTTTTTCCAAGTAATATTATACTTGGAATATTTTTTCCATTTCACAAGATAGTACTGAGTGAGCTTAGCAGCTGATTCAAATTAGTAATCCTTATAATTCAGAATATAGTTTACTTTATATTCTGATTACTGATTAATAATTACTAGATCTAGAGGTAGTATAGTTCTTCTTTAAAAGATATTTAAGATATATAGCTAAAGTTGAGATATAGTCAAGTCCTTCGGGACCGCTGACACTTGAAAAAATTGGAATGATACAGAGAAGATTAGCATGGCCCCTGCACAAGGATGACACTATCTTCCTGAGTGGATAGTCCTATATAGGCTAAAGTTGAGATATATAAAATACTGGGTGGATTTTCTCTAATATTACTGAAAGATCTAACTTATATATAACAGATCTATATTTTTTAAGAATCTTAAATAGTCTAATATATATAGTAGAGTCTAAGCTTCTTTTTGGAGTTTGTATTATTTAGAGTTAGATATTAGATATTGAGTAATACTTATTCTCCTTTTTTATAGATGACTTCTTTTCTATTTTTATTAGTATATATCACTTATATTCTTTATATCTCAATGAGAGTATCTTATACTTGCTTGATATTATCTTGTATAGTATTGGTGATTTCTTGTACAGCTAGTACTGTAGTTTGGATAGTAACTATAAGAGTTTGTAGATATTATCTATGATTCAAGTAAAATTATATCATCTTAGTACTTGTACTTAAGCTATTGTTATATACAAATTTAGCTAGAGTTAGCTTTTCATCTCAATTATTTTCTTATAGCTATAATAGATACTAAGTATCTGTTTTAGAGTTTGATTAGTTCTTTCTATCTAACTATCTATTTATAGATAGTATACTATAGATATTTTCAGTTATACTCTAAGATTCTTGAAGAGTATTTACTAAAAGTTACTTGTGAATTTTACATCTCAGTCTGAGATAATTGCTGATAGTAGTCTATGAAGGTAGAATATATTGTCAATAAACAGCTATATGGTTTTTAGTACTGTTACAATAGTGGTTATTACAATGAAATAGGTTTACTTACTAAGATAATTAATGAAAACAATGATTATATCTCTTCTCTTCTTAGTTTTTGACAACTGGACAATAAAGTCCATTCTGATGTAGTTTTAATTTCAGATAGAAATCAGTAGTGACTATAGTGTACCAGCTAGTGCCTGATTACTAAGCTTGTATCTTTGATAGATATCATAGGATATAATATAATTCTTAATGTTGGATGTCATTTTGAATCAGTAAAAGTCTCAGACAATATGCTGATATATATATCTTATCAAATTTCATATATTCAGTTATAGCTATATTATGTAGTTCTTATAGAATTAATAAGTAGATAGAAGTATCAGAGACTTAGATTCTTATATTATTAAAGTACATATATTTATTTTGGACTCTTAGTGACTTCAGTTAATAGGGGTAATATAGATCTAGTAGACTTTTCAAAGAGGTTATACTATCTTTGGGCTTGGTGATTAAAGAGGGCTATTGAGCTGTATAGAGGTAGATACATACGTATCTTTGATATAGAGGGTTTGGGAGGTACAGTTCTCTCCTAGAGAATCCTCTAGAGATTTGCTATCTATAGTTGATCTGAAGAGTAGTAGGTATATATGGTTCAGGAGATTCTGGTGGAGGGTAGTGAATGGTGCTCATTGTATTGATCTATACTAGTAAAGTACTGAAGAGGAGATATACTGGGGTCTGGCAATATAGAAGTGAGATAGGCTACTGCTGGGTAGTTCCTCTCTAGTAGACTTTGATATTAGTGCTAGAATGAAGTATATACCAATAGAGAATGAGCCAGAATCTGTAATCAGTTAGCTGGCAGTTAGTTGATATTAGCAAAGAGTGAGACTGAGCTGAAAGGAGTCCAAGTAACTATAAAAAAAAAAAAAAAAAAAAAAAAAAAAAAAAAAAAAAAAAAAAAAAAAAAAAAGAGACTGAGCTAGTATCTAAATAGAGTACTGAGATATAGGAGTGACTTCCTCTGAAGTTCTGGATGGTGTGGTGGCATATACTAAGAAGAAATATCATATTGAACTTTTGTTCAGACTATTTAGTTAATAGTAGGATCCTTGACTGTAAAGAGTATTATGATGTCAGACAGAAAAGAGAGTTTGTATAGATACCAGAATATTAGCTAAGTGAGTGTGGGATCCTTGGGGACTTTTAGATAGCAGTTGGTAGTTATTTGGGGGTAGCAAGATGAGAGAGTAGAGAGGGTGATCATTAAGAGAACTTGAAGTTATAGTTAGTAAGATATATTGACAATAAGTGGCTTACTATCAGATGAGCTTAGTAGTATAGATGGGGTTAACTGGACTATGAGCTGTATGTTTTTAAGGATAGAAGGCAGATGGGGTTAGAAAAGAGAATAGTACAGTAGAAGAGATTAGTAGTGAATATTATGTCTGGCTGGTAGCAGAAGTGAAGTTCCCAAGAGGGTTGCTGTTGCTACCTGGTAAAGAGAGTCTATAGAAAAAGTGGTGGGAGGATTGTAATTATTAATGGTCAGGTGATATTCTATTATATAGAGGTGGGGGGAGAGACCTCTCAGAGAGATTGGGTAGGAGTTAGAATATTATATATTATATCTCTTTAACTGTAGATAAGATCATCTTTTAAAATTATTTAGCAGACAAATTAAGATTCAAAAAAATGATTTTTTTGAAACATTGTTTTTCTATTAAAAATATATCTCAATTTGTTTAAAAAAAAATTTTTTTTTTTATAATTATTATATAAAAAATTATTGATAATTTTTTTTTTTAAAAGCTATTATAATTTTAAAAGTTATAAACTTTTAAAATCTTACCTCTAAATATAGGTGCAAAACAGTCAAAGAGATAGGTTTAAATTGGGTTGATAATAAATATGGAAGTCTATATAACTATATATACATATATCTATTTTGGACAGATATATTCTTATAGATCTTCTTCATAATATTGCTACCTTTTTTAAGGATTTGTTTAGTAATTTCTTATACATTGGTATCCTTGGTATACTTCTTCTTAACTTTTTCAAATAGGCTGATGATAATATTGCTAATTGTAATGAGGTTGTCTTTCTGAGCACTCTGGGAGAGTATATCAGCTACTTCATTCTTAGTTCCAGTAATGTGCTTAATTTCAAAATTAAAGAGTACAAGGATCTGTATCTATTGGGTCAGTCTTTCTATAAGAATTGGCTGTATCTGAATATATTAGAGGGCTTGATAGTCTGTTTATAAGATAAATACTTTACTAGAAAGAAATATCTCCATACTTATAAAGATCAGATAATGATGAAGAGCTCCTTATCTTGTATAATATAGTTTCTTTTATATTCATTGAGTTTCTGAGATAGATAGGCAATAGAGTATTCATATTGAATCAAGATAGCTCCAATGGTAATATTTGAAGCATTAGTGGTAACTATGAAGAGTTCTGTTAGATTAGAACCAATTAAAATTAGTATATAAGTCAGTATTCTCTTGAGAGTATTTATGGCTATAGTGCATCCTTCTGTCTATTCTTTTTTAATGCTGGCTCCCTTCCTGCTAAGACTTGTAAGTGGGGAGATAATGTAGAGAATTCTTAAATAAATCTTTTATAATATCTTACTAGTCTATTGAATTCTTATAGGAACTTGAGGGTCTTTAAGATAGGTCAATTGTAGATTGCTTGAGTCTTTTTAGAATTGACAGCAATATTATTTCCTGAGATAATGTATCTTAGGTATTCAATTTTCTTCTTGAAGTGATATTTCTTTTTTTTTGTTAAGAGCTTATATTCTCAGAGTATATCAAAAACCATTTATAAATATTATTAATGGATAATACTACTTATAATATATATCAGGATATCATCCAGAGAGATTAGTATGAATACTTCAAAAAATATCATTTATCAGTATTTGGAAAGTTGCTGATATATTGATGAGGTCAAATAGTATTATATAGAATTTATAGTATCTAAATCTTATTTGAAAAGCTGTCTTGGGAATATTTTCCTCTTTGATATAAATTTGGTGATATTTAGATATAAGATTGATGAGTGAGAAGATCTTGGTCTTATATACTTGATCAAGTAGTTTATTAATTCATGGGAGTATATATTGATTCTTAATAGAGATCTTATTGAGTGCTCAGTAATTAATGCATATATAGAGACTTTTATCTTTTTTGTAAACAAAGAGAATTGATATACTATATAGTGATTTTGATAGATAAATAAGACCTTACTAATTCTACTAATTGTTTCTTAAGAATCTCTAGCTTAGGTTAAGCTAGTTAATAGATTTCACAGTAGAGAGAATCTGAACTGAGAATAATTTCAATACTATATTCTACTGTTTAGATAAGTTGTAACATTTTAGCGTAGTTTATTTCTTTTCTCTGTCTTTCTTGAATATTCTATAACCTTCTGGCACTTTCTGCATACTTAGAAATCCCCATCTTGGCACCGAGCATTAACTAGTACTTATTTAGTTAGTCACTGAATGTCCTGGAAATTTGTAGAACTTTATTTGTCATCATTTGTCATCTTTGCCAAGAACTTTCCTCTTGGCATTTTTCTTTGATTTCTCAGATTCTTCCAGATCCTTCTTTCAGATCTTGTATAAATATCTCCTTGTTCTCATAAATAAAGCTTCAGAATATTTTCTCCCAGAAATCCTTCGAGAACACTTGAACCCTTAGTATCTCTTCGAGCTACTTAGGATCACCAGAACTAGTCACTTCCTCATTTAGAAACTAGAACCGTTACACTTGGTAGCAGCAGTGAAGTTACACCTAGCCTTATCAAGACATCTCTCAAGATATCAGTCATAATACTATGGAGGACAATGGATGGAATCCTTCATATAGTACCTACGGTCTAGACAATGCCTCATACAATCAGCAAGAAGAAGAGAAACAGCAAAACCCTACTCAGTCAAATGGGGCCATCGAGAGTCTTTTGCAGAATGCACTAGCTCAGATTGCTCAACTTCAAGAATGCATAAAAAGAAAGGAAAGCAAGGCCTCTGCTCATACCTCCACACCCCCACTGATATCAATACATTCAACAGCAGTCACTATCAAGCCTCAGAAGCCTGACACCTTTGATGGTCAAAGAGGAGGACTGTCTACCAATGCCTGGCTTTTCCAATTAGAGCAATATGGAGAGCTGACCAATTTGGAAGAAGCAACACTAGTCCAATTTGCTGCTACACTCCTCTGAGGGAATGCTGCAATCTGGTGGTGAAATCATGTCCAGAATACCAGATTCTCTAGCTGAATCAAGACCTGGGGCGAATTCTCTGATACCATTCAAGGCCAATTCAAACCAGTCAACAGCACTAAGGCCATGCGAGACTGTCTGGCAAATGTCAAACAACTTAAGTCTGTGCAAGTATATAATGCACAATTTCTGTTAATCCTACTAGAATTACCACATATCACTGAAGATGAGAAGGTCGACAAGTACATCCAAGGCCTGAAAGGTCAAACCCGAGTTCGTGTCGAACTAGAAGAACCCAAGGACCTAGATACAGTAATGAAAATTACTGATAGATTTGATGTCATCACCTACAGTCACTGCTTTGAACAGAAGAGACCGCCTTTCAATAACAACAACAACCACAAAAGGGAGGAACCCAAAGTCAGAACTGTTGGACCTGCCCCCATGGACCTAGACACCATTGACAAGAACAAGAAAGGCAAGCTTACACCTGAGGAAAAGGAGCACCTCAAGAAGGCTGGAGCCTGCTTCTTTTGCCGTCAGCCTGGCCACATTGCAACCAAATGTCCTAAGAAAACTGCCAAACCAAAGAGGATTCTGGTCCTGTCCAAAGACACTCAAGGTCAATCAGTTGAACAAGAAGTTGTACTCAATTTCATGTGAGTCAACCCCAAGGCCCAGATCTCTCAAGCACAGTCAGAAGGAGCCATTGGTTTGGACCTTCAAACAGTACAACAAGTCACTATTCTGGTACATGAGAGAAGGCTCATTCCAACTGGCCTTTCAGTTGAAATCCCCAAGGAACATTATGGAAGAATTGCACCAAGATCTGGCCTCAGCTTCAAGTACTCATTGGATGTTGGTGCTGGAGTCATTGACCCTGACTTTCGAGGTGAAATGCAAGTCCTGCTAGTCAATCACAAGAACCAGCCATACACCATCAATGAAGGTGACAGAATCGCACAGCTCATTCTGGAGCGAGTCACTCTACCAGTCATCAAAGAAGTCACCAAGCTATCCTCCATCAAGTGAGATCAGAAAGGCTTTGGCAGAACTGACAAAGTTGCAAGTATAGCTGAGAACCAAGCCAATTCAATGCTCATTTTCAAAGGTCTAGTCAAGGGACAAGAACTAGATGTTCTCATAGACAGCAGAGCTGTTGGGAACTTCATCAATAAGAACCTCATCGACAAGCTCAAGATTCTTACCAAACCAGCTGGCAAGAATGGTGGAGTTGTCATCACAGATGGCACCACCTTACCAATCAACTCAATTGCTGCTAAACTTCCCCTCAAGATCCAGAAGTACTGGGAATGTTTAGATTTCGAGGTAGCACCACTAGGAGACCATGACCTGATCCTAGGCAAACTCTGGTTTACATGGTACAACCCTCAGATTGATTGGACCAAGAATGAAGTCACCTTGATTCAGGATGGAGCCAACATTACCATCAAGCCAGACAAGACTCAGATGAGAACCCCAATTGCTACTCTTTCGGCAATTCAGTTCAAGAAGGCCCTCAAGAAAGCTACCTGTGCCTTTGTGGCACTGATCCGACCAAAGAAAGAAGACAAGAAGCTATCAATTAGTGAAAGTGTCAAGTTACTACTGAACAAGTACAAGGATGTCTTCCCAGACAAACTACCTGGCCTACTACCTTCAAGAGACCATGACTATGAAATCAAGTTGGTACCTAATGCAGCTATACCTAAGAAGAAAATGTACTGTATATCTCCACTCGAAATTGAAGCAGTCAAGAAGGAACTCAATGAACTCATTGAGCAAGGAGCCATTCAACCAAGCAAGTCACCCTTTGGCTCCCCAGTCCTATTTTTCAAGAAAAAGGATGATACTCTGCGAATGTGTATAGACTACCGAGTACTCAACAAGATCACAGTCAAGAACCATTATCCACTACCACTCATAGATCAAATCTTTAATACTCTCAAGAATGCAAAGTACTTCACCAAGATTGATCTCACCTCTGAATATCACCAAATTCAAATCAAGCCAGAAGACATACCCAAGACTGCCTTCATGACACCCTTTGGACTCTACAAATTCCTAGTCATGGCCTTTGGTCTCACCAATGTGCCAACAACCTTTCAAGATCTCATGCAAACTGTCTTTAAGGATCAGCTGTATATCTTCATACTGGTATACATTGATGATATCCTGATCTTCAGTAGTACTGAAGAAGAACACCTCAAGCACATTGAACAAGTCCTCAAAATCCTCCATGAGAACAAGCTCTATACAAAGCTCAAGAAATGTGAATTTTTCAAGAATCAAGTTAAATACCTTGGACACATTGTATCAGCCAAAGAAATTCAAGTAGACCCAAGGAAAATACAAGCCATTGAACAGTAGCCTGTACCAGCAAACCTCACTGAACTCAGGTCCTTCTTTGGTCTGGCTGGATACTATTATTGATTTGTCAAAAACTTCTCTGGCATTGTAGAATCTTTGACAAACCTCCTGTGAAAGGAACCCAACTCTGACCTCTACATCCCTTACATCTGGGATGCTTTCTGTTAATAAGCTTTTCAAGAACTCAAGAACTGCCTGATCCATGCACCTGTTCTTAGAAACATGGACCCAAACTTGAAGTTCACAGTCACTATAGATGTATCTAATTTTGCCATTGGTGCAGTCATTTCTCAAGATGATGGTCAAGGACACCGACCTATTGCCTTTGAATTAAGAAAATTGTCCCCAGTGGAACAAAAGCTAGCTACTCATGAAAAGGAACTTCTGGTAATCATGCATACCCTCAAGACTTGGCGACACTATCTAGAAGGAGTTGAGTTCGATGTGATCATCAATCACAGATCTCTTCAGTACATCAACACTCAACTAACCCTTTCTTGCTAACAAGCCAAGTGGAGCCAATTACTTCAGACCTTTACTCCAAACATCATCTACAAGCCCAGCAAAACTCTAGTTGTACCAGATGCACTGTCAAGAAGACCTGACTTTGCCACAATCTTACAAGTCACCATGGCATCTGAATTCCTCAATCAGATCAAGAAGGCTTATGAACAAGACTCTCTGATTCTATAAAGGAACACCAAGGAATTCAAGGAAAAGTACACCATCAAGGACAACCTTGTGTACTATCAAGACAAAGTATATATTCCTGTCAATCCTGAACTATGATACAAGATCCTTCATGAACATTATGACTCCCCACTAGCTGGTCACCTTGGAACTGAGAAAACCATCAAGAATATCCAATGAGACTACTACTGGCCAAACATGCTCAAGGAAATCAAGGAGTATGTTCAAAGCTATGATCTTTGCCAAAGAAATAAGTCAAGCAACCAAGCACCTGCCGGTCTTCTACAACCCTTGTCAATTCTGACCAAGAAGTTTGAATAAGTCACAATGGACTTCATTGTGCAACTCTCATAAACTAAAACAGGCTATGATGCTATTGTTGTATTTGTGGACCATCTCACCAAGATTACAATCACTGAGCCAACCACAACCAATGCCACTGCTCCAGAAATTGCAAGAATCTTCTTCAAGACTATCTTCCACCATTATGGACTTCCCCAAGTAATTATCAGCAACTGTGACCCCAAGTTCACAAGTCACTTCTGGCAAGCACTCTTCAAGACCCTTGGAACCCAAATTGCTATATCCACTGCCTTCCATCCTCAAACTGATGGACAGACTGAGTGAATGAACAGAACACTTGAACAAATACTCAGAAACTATGTGTCTTATGAGCAAGATGATTGGGACCACTATCTGACCTATGCCGAGTTTGCCTACAATAATGTCAACCAATCATCAACTGGCCTTTCCCCATTCCAGTTACTTCATGGTCAAAACCCCAAGACCCCTGCAAGTCTAGTCCAATTCCAGTAATCCAGTCACACTCAAGTCCCCACAGCCCAGAACCTTATTGACAAAATGGATTCCCTTCTCAAGATCACCACTACAAATCTGCAAAAGGCTCAGCAACATCAAGCTAAGTATGCAGATAAGAAGTGGCGAGATGTCATATACAATATTGGTGATATGGTTCTACTCAAAGCTGACAACATTAAGGTTCAATCTCAAGTCAACCACTAGTCAGCCAAATTCCAGCCCAAGTACCTTGGACTCTTCAAAATCACCGAGTAAGTCTCTACCTGGTCTTACCATCTCAACTTGCCAACAACTATGTATATATACCCAGTATTTCATGTGTCACAACTCAAGGTCTGGAACCAGTCACCCCCATACTCTGGCCAAATTCCGACACCATCAGCACTAGTCATAGTTGAAGACTACATTGAGTATGAAGTTGAGAAAATTTTAGACAAGCGAGTCTGATACCATCACACTGAATATCTAGTCAAGTAGATGGATTACCCTGAATATGATGCCACTTGGGAACCTGCTGCCAACCTCAAGAACTCTCAAGACCTCATCCAAGAGTTCGAGCAAAAAGGAACTCATTGACTGCCTGTGAGGTTCTCCTCTTAGATAGTAGATGACCTACTGTGCTGATCAGGTACATTACACATCAGGGCTCTCTAAGGAATATAGCATCAGAAACAAGAGATATAGGAGAACTCTATAAATCCTACAACCAATGAGGTTCGAACCAATTCTCATCTGATCAAGATGATACTTTGGCCCTCGTCTTATACAAGGATGGCCAATCCTTGCCAATGAGTCAATATATTTAATTTGAAGTTTCTTTTAGTCTTATTGTTATTATGTATAACTTTGAGAATTCAACAAGGACATTGATTCTTAAGGAGGGAGAGATGTAACATTTTAGCATAGTTTATTTCTTTTCTCTGTCTTTCTTGAATATTCTATAACCTTCTGGCACTTTCCACATACTTAGAAATCCCTGTCTTGGTGCCGAGCATTAACTAGTACTTATTTAGTTAGTCACTGAATATTCTGGAAATTTGTAGAACTTTATTTATCATCATTTGTCATCTTTGCTGAGAACTTTCCTCTTGGCATTTTCCTTTGATTTCTCAGATTCTTCCAGATCCTTCTTTCAGATCTTGTATAAATATCTCCTTGTTCTCATAAATAAAGCTTCAGAATATTTTCTCCCAGAAATCCTTTGAGAACACTTGAACCCTTAGTATCTCTTCGAGCTACTTAGGATCACCAGAACTAGTTGCTTCCTCATTTAGAAACTAGAACTGTTACATAAGTAGCAGTCCTTAGAGTTCTTGGAAAACATCTTCATATTTCTTAAGTAGTTCTTAAAGGTTATCTTTCTCATCATCTTTATTTTTTAGAAGTTCAGAAAATTCATCATCATCTTCTTCTGAGGGTTTCTTAACTATATATATAAATATGCTGATCTGATTTTTGAATTAGCTTCTTTATCTAAATGATAGAGATAATATTACATCTGGGCTTGAATTTCTTCTTAGTATACTTGAGTTGTAACTTAATATCTTCTAGAGAGATTATATTGATTTACTAATTAATGTGAGGATTTTTCTGAGTGAGTCAGAATTTTCTGAGGATGAGGTTATATCTAGAGAGATATACAATATAGAAGATTTGTCTTATAGTATATGTAATTTTTAAGTTATAAAAGTATATTCTTGTATATCTTGAAGAGTTTCTATATTATTCTATTTCTAAATACATATAGCAATATTTTCTTCTGAGTTCCTTTATACATATCTTGAGGTAGAGTTTGTCAGCAGTTTCTTTATTAAGATAGCACTTGCTTGCTCTACTGTTAATAAGGACTTTAACAGAGTTTTCTTTGATTTTTTCTTAGAGGGAGATATATTTTATATTGTCTTCTTACCAGATAGCAATTATTTCTGAGGTAGTCTCTTCTTCCCAATCTTATACTTCTCTATCTTATTATCAATGTTCTTGATTTCTTCATCTCATTGTTCTGAGATGATTAGCTTATACTTCTTAGATTCAAGGACATATATAATATATTCTTCTATATATTCAAAATAGTATATCTTAATTCTATGAGAATATTGTTCTATAGGGACATATCTATCAGCAATATACTAATACTATTTCTAATCTTGTTCTTGAGATTCTTTAATATAGATGATCTTCAGTACCTTGGTCTTCTCTTTAGTCTTATTAGAGTGTCTTTCTATTGATTTGAATATTTTTTCTCCTCTATTAGAGGGTGACAGTTCATTTTTTTCTTTGACTTTAAGATCATACATATTACCTCAATGATGGCTT
>RBNI01005776.1:0-12143 GCA_003990745.1 Jimgerdemannia flammicorona
GGACGAGACGAACGAGACGGACGAGACGGACGAGATGACGAACGAGACGAACGAGATGACGAACGAGACGAACGAGACGAGACGGACGAGACGGACGAGACGGACGAGATGGCGAGGCGAACGAGACAAACGAGACAAAGAACAGCTGACAGAAACTGACACTATTCAGAAGATTGATTTTCCTATAACTCCAAAACATCGAGACAAAGAACAGCTGACAGAAACTGACACTATTCAAAAGATTGATTTTCCTATAACTTCAAAACATTGAGACAAAGATGTATCATAGGAGATTGCTTACCAGATGGTTGGTACTTGGAAATATTATAAAAATATTACTCAACTTTCTAAGGATTTCAACTATACTATAGTACTGCCTTCTGAGTTGTTGAACACTGGAAAAAAATTGGAACACCTTCAAGCAAATCCCAATATCAAATTAGCCATAATAAGATAATTCTGAAGATATGCTGAAGCTGACAAAATTATTACAAACAACTGCTTTATATCTTTATTATAACTACAAAAACAATTATTTGTTAAAGGACTTCCAAAAATATATATAACTACATTATATATGTAGATATCTGGATAAATTTATATATTACTGTTTATAAGTCAGTATTATCAGTGAAAAAATATCTAATATTACTTAAACTTTGCTCTCTCAAAACTCAATTGATCTCTGAAGATATGGTAAGAACTAGTATAGTCAGATAAATTATTATTTAAGCTGTCTGAATCTAACTCAAGAATTTAAATCCTATTAAAATCAAATAAAAATATATTAAAGTTATTATACTTTATAACTATCAATAATAATAATAATATTTTATTATAATATTTGAATTTGAATTTTATTTTTATTTTTATAGTTATTATTATAAAAATTAAGATATTTAAATAATCAGCTAATACATAGTCTTAATATATAAATCTAATTGAGAATATCTGAAATTATATAAAATATTACATTTGTTACTATTACTTCTTTATTTCGAAATTTAATAATAAATAGAATAAGATAAATATAGATTTTTATATAAATTATTAAATAGTATCTTATACTGACTTTTAAAGTTAGTAGATATAGATAGTTAGTATAAAATAATAACAATATATTAAATTATAATAAAAATATCATATATTTCAATAAATAGTTATGAATAGCTCTTTGTTTATATTTATTTATCTCTTTAAGTAGAAGAGTGACATAGGACATATACTATTCTTATTCACTCACTATTAAAGAATATTGATACAGTTATTGTCTTATAGAGCTACTAATCACTAGGTCGTGGTGGTGATCTTGTGTAGCTAATCACTAGGAATTTCGCATACTCAGGACATTACCTGGGAGTGGTAATTTTGTATTCCTTTAGTATAATGTAATACAGACTTATAAGTGTAACATGAATATTTATTCAATAGTAATTTAAATAGGTTACTTTTTATTCAGAAGTACTCTATTATTGTCGATAAGATATAATTAGGAACTCAGTTTTGCTATTAATAGTACTATTGCAGTATTGCTAAAGATGATCATATTATTAATATAGATAAAGAGCTATTTTCCAATCTCATTACTGAAGACTCTATTTATCATTTACTGAAAACTTGCTGGGGTATTGCACATTCCAAATAGCATTTACAGGTAGACATAGGTGGCATCAGATATGATGAAGGCTAATTTCTCACTAGTATCTTAAGTGAGACCAATCTGATAGAAGCCTGAGAATAGATCCAAGATAGTGTAGTATTTGGCTTTACTTCTAAGAGTAGTAAGGATTTCTTGAATATTTGACAAGAGCTGCCTATCCTTCTTGATGATTGTATTGAGCTTTCTGTAATTAATGCAGAGTCTTAGAGCAAACTCTTCAGGCTTGCTTCCTTTCTTTGGGACAAGGACAATAGGTGAAGCCCAGGGGCTGATAGCTTGCTTGATGATACTGACTTCTTCCATTTCCTTGAGTTCTGCTCACAGCCATTCTCTGTAGACAGATGGTATAGGTCTGGCTTTCTGATAGATGGGCTTGGTATCACTGATGTCAACTTCATAGTAATACTTGAGTTCTTGATTGTAGATATCTCTGAAGTCTGTAGCAAGTACTCCTTTGTTCTGATACAGGATCTTAAGAAGTTGTTCTTCTAGAGGAAAGTTTTCTCTAATAGTATATGTGTGCTTATTCTGATCCTTGTCTTTCTTATACTTGAGTTCAGTAATCTTGGTAGCAGCATAGGCTCCTCTTCCAGTAGATCCAAAGCCTTGTTCTTCTCTCTTAGTCTTGATAAGTTCAATGGCTTCAGTGATCTTGGGCTTCTTGACTTTATAGATTAGTATCTGGTCAATCCTATTATACTTCTTGACTTCAAATAGGGTGGTGGAGTTGTGATTCCTGATTATGAGGAAGATCTTGCCAGTATAATCAGAGTCAATTACTCCTCCTTCAACTGAGATTTTACTTTTGGTCAGACTACTCTTGGTCTTGATAATTCCAGCATAGTTCTCTGGCAACTTGACTCCAATTCTAGTGTCAAGTAGAGTAGTGGTCTGTAGTTTGAGAATAGCATCTTAAATACTGGTAAGGTCTATTCCTATGGCTCTTTTAATTTTGTATTCTGAGATCTTAGCTTCAGAATGGAACTTCTTGACCTTGAGAGTAATATCTGGTTCTTGTTTCTCCTCATCATCACTATCAGCTTGAAGCTCTGGGGGCTGGTTATCTTCTTTGGCTTTTCTTTTTACTTCAGTAGCTTCTTATTCATGCTTTTGTTGATGGATTTTCCTGACTTCACTGATACAGAACCAGCAGTCATTCAGATGTTCAGAGCAGTACATCCTGGTATCATGGGGGCATCTTTCTTGAGGGGTATAGTTATCAATGATCTTGTTATATCACTGCTCATCTGTGAGCTTAAGTGTCTTGCTCTTATTCTAATACACCAAGTGCATAAAGACTTCTGTGTTTTCTTCATCTCCTTTCTCTATATCTGGTAGTACTTCTTTGTGGACATTGATAGAGACTCATATCTTTCTTCTTCTATAGTTGATCTGCATCCTCTGAGCATTGAGGTCAATGACAGCCTTGGTTTTATGAAGCTATTAGTTGCTAATAAGGATATTATAGTTGGTGGTACTTGTAACAATCATGTCTACTGGAATGGTAGCTCCTTTTATCTTGATAGAGACTTCTTGGATCTTACCTAGTGAGGTAGCTCATATATCATCTGCTGTGATATAGACTATTTTGGTAGACTCTTCAATATCTCAGCCTAGATAGTCAATTGTCTTCTTGCTCATGAGGCATCCTTCAGCACTGGTATCAATGATGGCATCAAAGATACAATCTTCAATCTGATATGGAGTATAGGCTGATGTCTTGTACTGGTCTTCAGATTCTTTGCCTAAGTCTTCTTGTTCATCTTCTTATGTATTGTGAGCTTCTATTTTTTTTTTTTTTTTTTTTTTTTTTTTTTTTTTTTTTTTTTTTTTTTTTTTTTATAGTCACTTGGACTCCACTATTTATTACCAATCTATTCATAATTATACATCATCCCCTCCCCCTATCTGATTCCCATAGGGGAGTCCCTCTCTACATCATTACAAATAAAGACCACCTTCTCACCTACTACCCCCACCCTCTCCTGACTCTGCCTACAGATCTTCTCTACTAAGTAGCACCTTTGACCACCCTGTAGCCCCCAATTGTGAGCTTCTATGATCTTGTACTCTTGGTTCTTGACAGTAGTTATAAGTCCTACTCTCAACTGCTGTCTAAAGACAGAGACTTTAGCTAGTTGTCCAAAAGTAGCAGTGACCTTCTGTTTCTTGAGGTCCTTGTAAATATCATACTAGTGGATCTTAGTCTTATGCAGCTTCTGTTCTTTCTTGCTTTTACTTTCTTTTGAGACTGGAGTAGTGTCTTTAATAATTTGGCAGACAGCTTTATTTAACTCTATATCTTGATCAATCTCCTCAAGTTGGGTCTTGTTTTGAATAGTGATAGCTGAGGTCTTCTTTGATCTCCAATTAGCTTACTGTTACCCTTCTTATTATAGAGCTTGGACTGGGTTCTGATATCTTTAGTAATCAGGTAGAATTTGAACTCCTTATAGTATTCTTTATCATTAGTATCACCAATCTCCTTGATGACTACTATATTGATTTGTTCTCTGGTTCTGATAACATTGCTTGGTTGGGCTTTGTGTCTTGTCTCAGTTATACAAATCTTTATATAGTGGCCTTTTTCTTCACATCTGAAGCATGTGATATTGCATTCTTCTATAGCAACTGTAAATCTCTGTACTAGTCTCTTGTTGGTACTTCAGACTTCTTTAACAACATCACCAAGATGTGCAGTCATCTCAGCAAACTGCTTGGTGAGTTCCTCTACTGGGTTAGCTTTGGCTGTCTTGGGGGTAGTGGAGATAGTTGTCTGTTTACAACTGTAGTAGATATAATACTGGTTGGCTTTTGTGGCTCTATCTTGATGCCAGTTATTTTCTCTATTGAGTGTTTGGCAGAGTGTCTGGCAGTCTAATATCTCTGTGCAAAGACCACTTTCTGGTCAAGAGTCAGAGCAGCTGGGGTAGACTAGATTGTTAGAGCAATTTCAGGATGAACTTCTTTGAGAAAGATTGAATCAGCTATTTGTTCCTTAAGGGCATCATCATAGCTAGCCAAGACAATCTGGTGGCAGATTTGGATATAGAATGAGTTGGGATCTTCACTGAGTCTCTGGCAGATAGTATTGAGTTAATCCTTGAGAGCTTACTTGATTTCTTCAGTATAGTATGTAGTTCTGAGAAAGTTCTTCATGTTGGCAAGTTTGGCTGCACTAGTATCAGCAATGGTGATTATATTGAACTTGTCTCTGATAGGTCTTCTGAGACTGATAGATAGAAGGGCCAATTGTGCATCTATGGCAAGAGCTTGTATAGTAGCAAATTGTTCAAAGTCTTCAATGAAGCTCAGGATTGACTCTTTAGTAATATATTCATAGAATGTGGAGAGATATATTTCCATCTTGTCTTGAATTCTTGCAGGGGTGACTCTTGTAGTCAGGGTAGTTATTGTGGTAGTTGTTTATTTTTCAGCTTGAAAGTGAGGGATTTATCTTGAATTACCAGCTAATAGGCACCAAGTTGTTACATAATGATCACTGAGTTCTTTAAATATATCATATTCTCTTCAAGATGTATCTCTTAGACTAACCACAAGTTTGTTATAAGCAAGTTCTTATTAGAGTACCTTCCCAAGGTCTTATAGTTCTCAAACTTCTTATCTTTAAACTGTCTTATTATCTCTTAGATTGCTTGTATAGAATTGAGTATAAGTGAACTAGACTGACTTTATTTTAAAGGAAATAAGAGGAATATTTATACAAAAATATAATTTAATAGTTGCTAAGTTATAAAGCTAAATATAAATTCCAATAACTAAATAAAATACTGGAATATAGAAAACTATAGTTATAAGTACAAATTCAAGTATCTGTACAAATGGTTGCACAAGTTCAGAATGTTAGTAGATTTCAGTGATATAGAAAAAGGGTGTCTAAAGATTCAGATATTATAGAAAAAAAATGCTAGTAGAATTTAGTTATATAGAAAAAGGATGCCAGAAGATTTCAGTGTTACTAAGAACTTAGAGCAGAATGTTCAGGACCATGGGGGCTTCATCTTCATCACTGTTGAAGAAAATGAGATCTGTGAATATTTTATATATTTCACATATATTACACAAGATGATATCATTATTAGTGATGTTATCACATTTAGTAGTAGAGAGAGCAAGAAGGTCTGGGGCTCTCCAATCTATGAGGTTCTCTTTCACAAAATAAGAGACAAATATAGGGTCTTGGAGAGGTCTAACCTAGATGCTGGGACCTTGGAATGCTGAGATCAATCTTTGCAGAAATTGATCTGGATTGTCCTAGAGGATGGAATACCAGAACTCTTCTACTTCATCACTATTGAGGGTGATAGTAGACTGGGCTTCTGTGGCCACCATGGCTTCCAGTACATTGGTGCAGCAAGCTGACAGTTTCTTAAAGTCTGAGATTCTAGTATACTCTAAGTTGGAGATTGACCACAGTACATATCTGAAGACCTGATGAATCTTTTGGCTATTCTTATTTCATATGTATCTATGGGAGTGATATCTTATATTTCTTGAGGACTGGCCTGAGGGAATTCCTGGTGAAGAAGGTTTCCTATTTATATTCCTACTATATTCAGAGGCATTCAGTAGTGATAGTGATCCTTGTTTCTATTTCACAGACTTGAATAGACTCGAACACACAAGAACATTCCTGAACACTTTTCCACAATATCCCTTCACACAACTACTCCTAGTATAGCAATATCATGAATAGCAAATAAACCTATTCACAATTCATATTACACACACTTTCACAATATACTTTCAAGTTGTTTATTGGAGAAAGATACTAAGAAGATGTCAAGCAGCAAGCAAGCCAATATGCATACTAGGTCAGGTGGACCTGGGGCTTTCAACTGGCAGCATGTTGGGAGGAGGCATGGGCTGGGGATGGGGTCTTTCGGTGGCTTGAGTGGACTGGGCAGCTTGGGTAGTGGAGGCAGCACTGGTGGGGGGGCTGGAGGGTGGCAGGGGCGGAGCTTTGCAGACACGCTGAGGACTGGGGGTTGGCTGATGGGAGTCCACAGTGATCAGGCTGGAGAGAAGGGGAAGCAGAAGGCTGAGGATGCTGGGGGAGCTGGGCCTTTGCTGATGGGAGGTGGGGGAAGTGGAGGGACTGCTGGGGGTAGTGGCAGGACTACTGATGGTAGCGTGATGGTGAATCAGGAAAAAAAAAGAGATGTGATGGCTGATGGTCAGAGGGGGCAGGAGATCCCAATGTAGAAGAGAGACCTGGCAGATGGTGTGACAGAACTGGCAGTGGCCCCATTGCTCAAGAAGTCAATCTCGGAGTTTGTAGCTACCTTGTACTTCTGTGACTTAGTGGTGACAGTGAGGATGGTCTTGGGGCTTATTTTGAGGCAGGTGGCTGGTACAGCCTCAGTGAAGTTCTTGAAGGGCCTGGAGGGGGTTGAGGTGGGCTTTGAGGAGACTGGCCTACTGGATAAGACCATGAAGACTGGAGTAGTGGTTGGGGAGGTGGTAGTTCCCATAGTGAGATGCTTAAGGTGGGACCTCAGGGTGGTGCAGCTTCTGGTAAGGGGGGTGCTCATAGTGACTAAGGAAGAGACTAGGAGGAGGGTGGAGGAGGTGATGGTAGAGTATGGTGATGTGGTGGACATCGGCTTTCAGTTGTGGGAGGGGACAACTTTCAGGATGGGCAATGTCGATGTCAGGATTCAGTTGGCAGAGAAGGAGGCCACTGGGAAGACAAGTGACTGGCCCTTGGTGATGATGTGGGGGGCCATTGTCTGCAAGGTATCAAGGATGAAAGGGAGTGAAGAGGAGGAGGAGGACTTGTTGGAGGCACTAGAGGAGTTGAGTAGTGCTGTGGAGAGGAGGGCAAAGGCCTGGAAACTGTATGAGGAGTTGACACATCTGGAGGTTGTGGGTGGGAAGCATATCCATATGGATAAGAAGCAGTAGGAGTGGGCCCAGGGATGCAAGAGGCAGAGGGAGCTGTTGACGAGTATGACAGGAGGGGTGAAGAAGAAGTTGGTTGGAGCTGAGGAGTCTGGAGGTGCTAAGGCCAGTGTCTGGGCTGGTAAAAGAGGAGAGGAGGTGGAGGCAAAGGAGGCAGGGGCTGGGGAGATGCTGGACAAGAACCCATTTGCTGATGGTACCTTCAAAGTATGGGAGCCGGAGTTGGAGACCACCCCCCCCCCACTTATCAGGAGGGGCCCAGTTGCAAAGAGAGGGACAATAGAGGATACATAGATGCAGGGGGCCCAGCAGGTGCACTTTGGGGTCTCTGATGTGGGGCAAGGGGGTCAGGTGGTGGCAGTTGGCAAGGACGAGCTGGTGGATGTCTCTGAGGAGGAGTGGGATGAGGCTGCCAGTGTAGGAGCTGACACTATGATGCTAGATACAGGGCGGCCAGGGACTCCAGGAGGGAAGGAGGTGGGGAACTTGTTGTAGATATGCAAGGTGATGGATAATCTTACAGCAGAAGCTTTGGGGGAAGTGGACCTGTGGGCAATGCCTGAGGAGCATTGGGCACAGATTCTATGTGGTGATGGAATGGTGGAGGCACTAAAGGTGGAGATTCTGGGTATTTTTCTGGAGAAGGAGGGGTATGAGGTTGATGAGGTGAGAAAGGCAGAGCTGGGGGTGGTTGCTGGTGAGCGGGCAGCCTACTGCTGGGTAGAGCATCATGGTTTACAGCTCTGGCAGGAGGCCTGTCTGGAGTATCGTGAGGAATTTGAGGAGTGTGAAGATGGGGCAATGGTAGAACTTCTGGGAGAGTTGGCAGCACAGGAAGCTGGGGAGAGGGAACTAGCTGCTGAACATGTCTTAGACTTAGTACAGGAGGAGCAGAATGCAGACTTGTAGAGGATAGAACCATGATATATCATTATTCCTTATGAACAGTACAACCAACATTTTCTCCTTGAATGTGAATGGGTTAAGGGGCTCTGGGTGGCATAAGAATATTTTTACTTGGCTCAAGGGATTAGAGGCTGATCTCTTTTTACTACAGGATGTTTAATGTGAGGATGAGGACAATCAGGTAGAGTGGATGAGGGAATAGGGTGGGGCTACTGCTTGGTTTGGAAAGGTAGCAATTTTGGTGAGGAAGGGTAGAGGTGACTTGGGGGGAATCAGGAGCTGGGGTGATCACTTGGTCTGGGGAGATTGGCATTAGCCAGAGTGGGAATCGGTGAAGGTGGGCTCTTGCTACTGCCCTGCGGCTAGAGGTGAGAGGTCTGCATGGATTAGGGGACTGCTGGAGGAGGGTATTCTCTTGGAGGAAGGGGTTGACATGCTCAGTGGGGACTTTAATATAGTTCGGGATCAGCATCTGGACAGGACTGATGGAGGGAGGAGTGCCGGGGGTAGAAGTGGAGGTCTGGATGTGTGGGAGGAGGTGGAGATATTGAGCTCCTTGGGGGATATGGGCAGAACAAGGTGGGGTGATATCAGGGTCTACACACATTGAGTGAATGGCTTGGGTACAAGGATTGACTGGATTCTGATGGTGGAGTGCTGGGGTTTGGATGTTTGGAAGGCATTGGAAGTGGAGTGGTGCCCATGGTCTGATCACTGGGGACTGTTGGGGCAGGGGCAGTTTGGGGGGAGTAGAGATGGACCCAGACATTGGTGCCTTAACTCCTCCCTGCTGGCTGAGAAGGGGTTGTGGGAATTGTGGGTGGAGGACATTCAGGTGAAAGTTTTTAACTGGAGGCATGAGGGTTTGCCTGTAGCTATCTGCTGGATGAGATTGAAAGAGACTGTGAGGGTTTATTGGGGAGGAGCTGGTAGAGAGGCCAGGAGACAGAGGAGGAGGCACACGAGGTATGCTTCCAGCAGGCTGAGGAGACTACAAATGGATTGGGTGGATTTGCTTACTGTTATTGGGGCGAAGGATTGGAGGATCAAGAGAGTGAAATTGGAGATTGTAGAACTACAACAGGTGTTGAGGGAAGAGGAGGAGACTCATATATGGAGCATGGCTGCTAGGCTATAGTGGCAGGGGCTGAAGGAGGGTGAGCAGCCTACTAGGTACTTATCAAGACTTCTCAAAGCTAGAAGAGTGTGACATCAGTGGGATGGGGTCCTGGATGCTAATGGGGACATGATACATGGCACACAACAAATCTTAGGGGTATTGAAGGAGAGATGGCAGGACTTGTGGAGTGAGGGAGAAGGGGGTACTGATGAGGCAGAGATTGCAGATACACTGGAAGAGTGGGGGCCACCATGAGTAGCTGGACTGGGTGACCTTACCAGTGCAGGGAGAGGAGATCCAGAGTGTCCTAGCAGCAACTAAACTTGGGATGGTGCCAGGGGAGGATGGATTACCATGGGACTTCTGGAAGAAGATGGTAAACATCTCTGGAGTTTTGGGTGAGATGGCTGCTCTCTGTGACTATGTCCTTCAGAGTAGTGAGTGGGTTGGAGAGCAGGATCTTGGACTGGTGGCCTTATTATACAAAGACAAGGGGAGGAGGGAAGACTGAAAGAACTGGAGGCCGATCATGCTGCTGGACATGGACAGGAAGATGGTGACTAAGGTGATTGTCATATGGCTGCAGAAAGTTGCCCAACAGGTGCTGGGGGAGGAGCAGCAGGGCTTTGTTGGGGGTAGACTTATAAGAGATAGAACCACATAGGTTCATGGTATCATTGAAGGGGCCCAGGCCTGTGGCCTGGATGGAAGGTTGGTCTTTTTGGACTAGGAGAAGGCCTATGACCATGTATGGCAGGTGTGGCTGGGCAAGGTATTGGACCGAATTGGGGTTCCCCCAAGATTTAGAGCCTCTATATTGAGTCTGCTGGAGAGCAGTTGGGCAGCTCTGACGTGTAATGATCACTGTGGGAGGGCATTTTTCTTGAGAAGAGGAGTTCCTCAGGGGGACCCTCTGTCCCCTATTCTTTATGCCCTTTTGCTGGAGCTGTTGATGGATAGGATTTGCCAGAAGGTGGCAGGGCTCTCTATATATGGTATAGTGTGGAAGGTGGGGGCCTTTGCTGATGATATGGTGGTTGGACTTGGGTCTGTGGCAGATGTAGAGGCACTTCAGGAGACTGTGGAATAGTATGAGGCTCACTTGGGGGTGAAGCTCAACTGGCATAAGTGTGAGATGATGGTGCTAGGGAATGGGCTAGTGGGTGGGGACGTCATTGGAACAATTGTCCCTACTGGTGAGGTGGTGCAGTATCTGGGCATCTTTCTCTCTGTATATGGTTCTGTCTTACTATGAGTGTAGTGGGAGAGCAGGGTGAACATTTGGGAGGAGACCCTTCAAGGATGGGGAGGCTGCCATATCTCTCTAGCAGGACAGGTGTCAATCTTGAATGTATATTGGTTCCCCAAGCTATAGTATGTGGCATATCACCTCGACTTCTCAGTGTGGATAGTGAAAAAGCTGATGAAGGTGGCTAGGGATTGGATTTGGGTGGGGAGGAGGTCCCAGGTCAGTTGGGATACTTTTGCAAGACTGGTAGTCAGGAGAGGTCTTGGACTGGTAGACTTTCCTAAGAGGCTGCACTGCTTGCGAGCCTGGTGGTTGAAGAAAGCTGTGGAACTGCAGGGTGATAGTTGGGTGCCTCTGCTGCAGAAGGTATGGGAGATGCGAACATCCCCTTAGGGGTCCTCCGGAGATCAGCTCTCTTTGGTGGGGCTGAATGGAATTCAGTGGCTGTGGTTCAAGGGCTTTTGGTGGGGCATGGCTGATGGAGTACACCGAATTGGCCTGCGCTGGCAAGGCAATGAGGGGGTGATGTGGGGGCCTAATATGTGGCGTTAAGATAGATTGCTCCTAGGGGGTGCTCTACTTACTATGTTCAATATTGGGGAGGGAGTAGAGTGTTAGCAGGGGCTTGGCCAGGATCTTTGGCCAAGTGGCTGGCAGGTGGCAGGGATTGGCAAGGAGTGGGACTGGGCTGGTATCTGGTCTTGGAGTGCAGAGGTATAGAGGTGGCTTCCCCCCAAGTTCTGGGTGGTATGGTGGAGAATGTTTTAGAGGAATGTCATACTGAATTTCCATATGGGGCATTTGGTAGATGGTGGACAATTTGACTGTGAGGAGTGTTATGATGTTGGGTGAGCTGGGGGTCATATACAGATGCCAGAACATTGGCTGGGAGAGTGTGAGGTTTTGGGGGAATTTTGGGCTGAAATAGGGGATAGACTAGGTGTGGGACATAGGCTGGTGGGGGAGGGGGGTCACTGGAAGGACTTGAGATCTTGGCTTGTGGGTGGGGTGGGTGATAGTTGGCTCACTGTAGGGTAGGTATTAGTAATATGGGTAGGACTGGCAGGTCATTGGCTTTTTGTATTTGAGGAGAAGCAGTGGTTGGGGCTGCGGAAGAAGGTGTTAAGGTGAGAGGGGCTGTTGGGGGACCTGCTGACTGGATGGTGGGTGGGTTGGGGTCCTCAGGGGGGACGACATTGCAGTTTGGATAAGGATCTGTAAGCAGAGTGGTGAGAGGGTGGTGATAGTGTTAGACAAAGTGGTCTTTTATCAGGAAGGGGTAG